>WSZQ02079725.1:0-17826 GCA_019419845.2 Weissflogia rhopalogaster
TGTTTCACAAACAACTCAATTTTAAATATTTTTCCACAAATATATATATATTTTTAAGTTGTTGTAGTTTTTTTTAGTGTTCTTCCTCACATGCTTCGCAAATCGCATCCGATCAACAGCAGCACCAGCGACGCTCCCGCTGTTACTTTTTCTCAGCCTTCTTCTTCACGCGCTTCTTCTCGGTGGCGCCTCCGTCGGTTGTGGTGGTCTGTGCGTCGTCGGCGGTGATATCCGCGGAGGGTTCTCCGTCAACGACGGCGACGGGTTGTTGTTCGGTTTTGACATCCACGTCCATGGGCGTCACCTGGAAGCCAGTACGTGCCACCCCGCCGACAAGCAGTTCGTCGGGTTGTGGCACACCTTCGACGGCTGGCGTTTCCCTAGCGGGCGTCCCTTCCTTGGCGGGTGGTTGCTCTTCGCTGGGCGCTACAGGTGCGCTTGGTGCTTCAGTAGTACATTCGGCAGGGGGGGTTTTAGGCGTCGGCGTTGCTTCCTTCTGCGCCGGCGCAGTAGACACAACTTCATCATTGGCCGCCGCCTTGGTCTCCAGCACTTTGATCGTATCCTGAATGCATTTGATCGCTTCCTTGCGCGCTTTTCGAATAGCGTCCTGCCCGCCCGTTTCGATGTCATCCAACTGCAGCATTTTCCGAGTGAGCATCTCATCTAGGTACAGGTACTGCTTGTCGCGCGGTTTCCCGTCGAAGTTCTCCACCTGTGTCATCAACTCAGAGACGTCCTTTTGGATGTTCTGGATGAGTTCCAAGGAGGTGGGCTTTGTCTTGAGTGGTGCCGGCGTCGTTGGTTGCTGTGGCTGTGGTGGCTCTTGGTGCTGTTGTTGTGCCTGTTGTCGCATAAACTCTTGGTACTTTTGCTGTTGTTGCTGTCGCCGAAGCTCTTCCTGCTGGCGCAAGTCCTCCTGTGCAGCGCTTTCCTGCGGATTCACATACTTGGTGAAGTTAGCCGGCCGCTGACCAAAGATACGCTCCGGCTGCGGCGACGCCGACGGCGCCGATTGCTGCGCGGCCGTCGATGGCATTACGACCTCGTCGCGGCCCTCGATGTGTATGGGTATGATGTGCTCTTTGGCGGCCGGCTGCTGCGGCTGCGATGCGCTGCCACCCATTTTCTCCGCATTCACGTTCGGTATGTTCACACTGGACACGTATCGCGGCTTGCCACTGCTGGTCGTCCGGTTTGGGTGGTCGGGAGGCGCTGACATCGATCGATGCGTGCGCGTCTCATCCACGAGGGGCGTCTGCGGTTGGCCCAGATCAACTGTGCTACTCTGTTGGATCTTCTTCTTGCCGGCGTCGGTGGTCGACGGCGGCGCAGGCGGTTTACTGGCTGTTGGCTGTGATTGCTGCTGGGGCTGCGTTTGAGGCCCCGCTTGTGATTGGCTAGTCTGTGCCTGTGTATGCTTAGACTGTGGAGGTGTTCCTTGCGGCCTGGGATAGCCGGAGTACCGCTCAAACGGGCTTGGATTTTCAAACTCTTCGTCAAAGGGGAAACCAAAGTCCTGGAAACGGGCGCGGTTACGGAGGCGGGAAAACGGTTCGTCACCAGTTGAAGAGCCCGACCTGGTTCTAGAACGTCCCCACGTTTCTGGATTCAGATGCTCTGCAAACTCCGGATGACGTTCAGCGAGCCGTGCTCGTAGCCCGCGATCTTCGTTATCGTCAAACGGAAAATCACTCTGCAAACATCAAAAACACACAATTATAAACTAGTAGTCCCAAAGGGCAAAAGGACAAACACGAGAAAGAAGGGAGCAACGCAGTCGCGAGCAAAACAACACACAGATGGCAAACTCTTGGGGGCTCGCGACTTTCTAATTCCGCGCCGCGAACTTACATCGTCGTAAAACTCGGGCATATACGCCCCAGGCATATCGTCGTATAAGGTAGTCATTGCGTATTTAATCACAGATATGCAATTAATTCGCACACAGCGTTAGAAAGAGACGTGCTGAAGCCGAAAAACAAACACAAAACTAACTCGTCCTGGCCAAGCCGCTCAAGCTGTTTCAACAACACAGTTGTTTGCGAAATATGTGCAGCACACAACGAATCTCGACGAACGCGCGTTCCGAACTGATGACTAACGTAATATCCCGAAACGCTTTATATAAACACGGCGCGGCGGCTAGAGTCGCGAGTGGGACGAGTATATTCGAGAAATTTCGAGACGGTTCTGGAAGGCGACCAAAACGCAAAACGTTACCCGAACAGCGCAACGCAAATATTCGACATATGCGCGCGAGTGCGAATGTCGACCAACATATGCGTGAAAAACGCTGGAAAATGGCAATTAACACCGGACCGCACGGCGCAACACATCGTCATCGCACGATGAAGTCATTCGCGATGCAAGTGAACGCGAAATGCATCCAGATCTCAGCAGGCCACGTTTTACAACTTTGCGCTGGTTTTGTGTACATTTATAGCGTTGCCGCAGTCGGCCAATGTCACTGCCATATATGGCAGCTCCGAAATCGATGTAAGGCCATTGTCAGCGGCACGTTTCCTTCTCAAAGGCCCCGCAATCACGACAGGCAATGATTTCGCGAAGCGACCAGAAAGTACGCATTTCGTCAGGATGGTTAGCGCATTTTTCCGCGTAGCGCAAACGCCCAAATACATCCGACGCTATTTTCTAGACGCTGCGAATTCCACGTAGAACTAGACTTGGTCTTGTACGCCCACACGCTGCAAACAGCATCCACCAATATAAACGTTTCACATGCATGATTATTCCATTGAGAATGTTTACAACTAGATTTATCATACCTTAAAGAGTGACCGGTGTGCGAGACAAAAGCTCTCGCCACATTTTTCCAACTTTGTAACAACAACTTACAATCATTTACTGTATTTGTACGCAACGTCGCGTCGTATGTTTACTTATAAAATTTACAAAATTATCATTTAGTAAATAAACATGCATGATTTTAGAACTAGTATGTTATATGACTTGTTGGATGCGACAAGTTTTTCAAGTTGGAGGGTGAAATCATCCATAAACGAACGCGAACGCAATGGAAACATATGCGTGACCTTCGCGCGGTTCTACAGGCGCTGCTTTTGCGCGAAAACTTATAAATAGGCCTCCCGATACTTTGCCGTTGCAATATATAAATAGTAATAATGTCAAATTATATATTGCAAATATTAAATATAGCACGATATTTGTATATATGCTATTATTTCGCAGGCTTTCGACGTTTCACACCTTGCAATCCGCCGAAGGGAACTCCATCCGCGGGAGAGAGCATCGTGAACGAATTGCATCGACGCAATGATGGAAAAAATAAACGTCCTCCACGCAATCGTCACCTAATTTACCGTTGGATGAGAGTCGGGAAATTAGGTCGGTGGATTTATAAGAATTGTTATCGAAGTAAGCTGTTACGATGGACGGCTAACTTTCGTGAAAGTATGCAACCAAAGACGCTTGTGATAAGCAGTCGTCGGGTGTATGCGTTCCGAGTGAACGCCTCCAGGTGTCAGATTGCATGCGCGTGCAGACTAGAAGCTAGAAGATAGATAAATCATCATCACCTGTGAATGTTTGCTGCAAAGTTAGTCTCGAGCTTGTTTCGAGCCGCGATTAGAATGACGAATGAAGGGGGCAAGTTAGACAAAAACGCCTAGTCCTAAAAAGCACACATGTTATTGTTAGAAGACGATTCGCAATCGATGGTGTGGGTATGTAGGTCGATGGAGGAGTAAACGAAAGGAAGAGTATGGTTATCAATAGGGTGGTTGCAAATTAGGATATTTGATCGCAGACGTTTGCTGCTTACTACTTACACCAAAACGAGATCGGAAATTCATTATTCCAGACGTGCAGCACTGTGATACACATCGACGAGGCTATGCTCGTTTGGCTGGAGGACCGTATCGTCGGGCGGGTTTGGTTAGGTTAAGGTAGGGTGGGTCGCACACGCGCTGCGATTGTTGGTACGTCGGCGGAATTTCGCGACATACACACACACGGCGCACGCCGAATACGGCCGGGTGTACTATTTGCCGACGACGACGGCGGCGACGAGCTGCAGGCGCTCGGAGACGTCAGGCGAGACAGGCGACGTAAGGCAGGATGGTTGTATGTGATGGCACGTCGTTGTCATGTGCTGCCTGGGCTATGCGCGTTCGCAAATGCAAACAACAAAGATGGTGATTAGCACGTGCGTCTGAGCGTTGCGCACAAGTGGACCAAATGTTCGAGAACATCGAGAACGTGAAGTGCGAGTAGTTTCAAAAATCGTACGACTATAGCCATCTGTAGTAGAAACTGTAGTAGAAACAATAGTAGAAACTAAAAGAATTTGTACAACTTTTAGTTTAGTTCAACTCTCCATTAACAGATGGCGCTTGTATGATCTTTGCAAAATTTCAGATTGTGAGTTGTTCAAATATAGAAATGGTTCTAGAAAATATTCGTATGACTATTTAATTCCAAGAATAGGTTTTTAATTAACAAAACGTTTCAAACTTTTTATATTTATCTTGAACTGTCGTACATGTACATTTATTTCCAAATTTAACCTCATCGATCTATCATTTTCCATTCTTTGCAAGTGCCTCTAGAAATCCTCAGCTATCTTGCTCTATGAATTTTTCTATGATTTATATTCTTCTTTTCTTGAAGTGACAATTTTTTAGTGGAGGGTAAACCACTTCTTTGCGTAACGCCAACGGAAGTAACGGTGCCCAACTACATCGCTTCCTTCTCCCTCACACATACTACAGTATTTCTGACAGAAGTGTTCTTCGCCCTTTACACATAGTTTAATGCGCTATAGACATATATTCTTAATAGAGGCATTTGCCTCAAAAACCATTACGTATCTGATAGTAATTATAAAATATATGATGAAAATAATAAGAAAACGTAGGAGATTGGAAGAATGTCGATAAAATGGGAGACGATAAGTTGGGTGGTCAGGTATGAGGAGAAATTGGGTAGAATGGAGAATGAAAGGTTTGTTAAGTCGGAATGGATGGGCTGTACGAAAGAGGACGAGGAATGGATGATCAGGAATAGCAGTAAGGAGACATGTCAGATGATGATGAAATATCGATATTTGTCAAAATCGATATTGCCAATTCTTCGATATATCGATATCGAAATATCGTCTTGGATATATCGATATTATCAATATCGATCAAGTCAAAATTTCACAGGAACTCAATCATCAGCACTAGTTACAGTTCGCAACAATCTACAGTGATCATTAATTTACATGGAATCTCGGAATCATACAGCGGTGTTCCTAACCTGTATTCGTGGTTATTTTTATATAATAAAAACTTATTGTTAATCTTATGTTAACGACGAAAATCGATATTTTAAGTAATACTAACAATAATAATAATTTTACATTTATCGATCTATCAGTTTCCATATAATGATTACAACAATACATAGAAGTAGATCAATGCAATACTAGTGTGGCATAAAATCGATATTGATGATAATTTTATGATTCCAACAAATATCAATGGATTAAGAATTATTATATAGAACCTGAAATGTGGAATAATTGCCAATTTTGGACTTGTCAGAATTCTTCATAGATGGCGGTTACGTCACTGACATGTCAAAACGATATCAAAACTTTCGGTGTCGATATATTGATATTATGGAAAACAAAGTTATCGATAAATATAGAAATTTTGAGGCCGATATATCGATAATTATCAATATCGATATTTTTTTGACATGTCTAGCCATAAAGGACTTATCAGAGAAGGGAGGAGCCCTAAAGGCGTGGATGCAGGAAATCGGTCGAAGAGTAGAGGACCAAATCCGACAGGAGTTCATAGCTACCAGCACCTACCATCCAAGGTACCAACTGATTCAAAGCGCGAAACGCAGACCGGCGCATATAGATAAAAATAATATAAGTGCGATGGATAGAAAGCAATGGTCCGATCAAGGTGCGGATCAGAGGAGCAAGGGAGGAAAGTATGGATGGGAAAATAATATACGACGTATGTACTGTGTCATGCCGCACGTTTATGACATGTTGTGTCATGAAAATGCGGTAAGTCCCCAAATATCTGAAACTACAACTCAAAGGGCAACATGTGCTTCAGAAGAATCAGAACCAGCAAAAAATGCTCGAACTGGCTTATTTTACGCGAAAATAAGTGCGATAAGACCCTCTATAGCAAATATTGAAGGGCTACACATGCTTCGGAGGAATCAGGATAATCGAGAAATGCTCGATCTGGATGATCTTCACATCTCAATAGTGTGATAAGTATTTCAATTGCTAGAACAAAAAAGTGGATATATGTCCTCTACAAGAACAACTTAAAATAAAATGTTGGAAAGAGAGGCAAGAACAGAAGAGAATGGAGATGTAAGCAAGGAGAAGCCAAGACCCGAATTGGGATGTAGTCCTAGCAGAGAGAGTTAGAGAATATATGCTCTCAGAGGAATCAGAACCAGCAAATACTGGTACCTAAAACCCTGCGATAACCAACTAGGTTATTCAACGGCATTACTATGTGGAAAGGGAATCGACACTTGGGAGCACTTGGCTGGGGAGTGTACAGAAGTCAAGGAAGAATGGTCTAGGACGGGCGGGATGGGAAGGAGGACAGTGGAAGAATGGTTGAAGGAATCGGGAGAAGGAGCGGAATACCTTAACAAATTGATTGAAGCGAGAAGGAGGAGGAGGGAGAGGCCGAAGCAGAAGTTGATTGAAGTTGATTTTTTTTTTTTTGATTTTGTGTTATAGTATTGTACATATTTATTGTTATGTTAATTTTTATGATTTGGGGATACGGAGAGGGGCCAGTATTGTAAGAAAGGAAATGCCAATAAAGGTTATATATATAGAACCTTTATTGGCATTTCCTTGTATTTCCAATGTATTAAAGAAACGGAGGCGATGCTAAAAACTGTTTGGAATCCTCTGCTCTAGAGGATTTCCAACGGGACCAAAAGTGAATTTCCTCTGTTAAAGAGGGATCAAAGTATGAACGAAGGGGACACTTCTCTGAACCTAGGAGAAAAGGCCAATAATGTGACCTTATCAGTACTTTTTGTGAAAAACTCTCCCTGAAATCGAAATTTCGATATTCGAGAGTTTTTGTTCATATTCCTCTTTTGCCTCAAATAGAAATAATGAAGTGAACAGGAAAATAGAGAATGCCAAAAACAAAAGTTGGTGGCTGTATGAATACAATATAATATAATATCACATATTTTAATGTCTATCGACCTCTGTGGGTCTTTCCAACATGGATATGTTTTATTTTTATTTGTATGATCTTTTTTTGTATTGTTGATATTTACAAGTATGTTTTTGTGTTTATACAATTGTTTGTTGGTTGGTATATGTTGTTGTTGTTGAGTGTAGTTCTCGCAGTGAATTGCAGATGTTGGAAGTTGAATGTTTGAAGTGGGATGTAGTGTTTGAAGTTGAGAGTTTGAAGTAATGTGTTTGTGTGTGTTTGTTTGCATATGTGTGTGCGTGGGTGAGTATGTGAAGTTGTGTGAAAAATAATCACACTGTGCGTGACTCGAACCTCGTCCGCTGGCGTGATACGCCAAGGTACCACCCCCTAAGCTACCCGGGCGGGCTGGCATGAATACAATTAAAAGAAATAAGCAATATGGTCATATACGGAGAGCGAATAAATAAATATAACATAATTATATAGTGAGACTGTAGTTGAGTGTTAAACTGCCAATAGGCGCCACAATACCCATTTTGTCTACTGCCATAGTTTCCACTTGGTTATTGCCATTGCAGTATTACGTTGAGTCAGTGCACACATAACGTACACGAGATCGTGCGCGTTGTATTGCAAAGGCTAAAGAAAAGCAACAATTTGCGCTGGTGTCTACGCTCGACGCCGCGCACACACGCGGTCAGCTCACGCTAGGCTAGCACTGCTCGCGCGTTCCTTGCCTACCCACCCACCCCCCGCGCAGCCCCAGCGACCGACCGCGCGAGATTCCTGCTGTCGCGCCACGGCCAAGCCGGCCGCAGTGTGCCGTACGGCGCGCGCGACGCGAGAACGTCCTCAGCGTGTGTATTCGGTGGTTTCCACAACACGACGGCTCGCTCCGCACTACACACGCACGCACACAGTCGCATAATATACCATCGGCATCTCAAAACGCAAGCGCAGCAGCAGCGTGCGCCGCTGAAAATTCGCAACGCGCCCGACCGATATGTAGTCGCGCGCCCAGCACATGTGCCAGCCGCCAACCGACGACAACGTACTCATCGACGTTCAAGGGGGGCAGCGCATGTGATCGCATGCTTGCGGCGGCTACGCTGTCGCGGCAGAAGAGCGTGGACGTGCCGGCGGCAATGCGGAAATGCGCGCCGCCGCCAGCAGGCCAGCGACAACTACTTTGAGTCTGCAGAGGCATCCGCGTCCAAATCTGAACAGGTGAGTGTGGCCTTCTCGATCACTCCATCCTTCCGCATGTCTATTGCGTTATTGCGTGGTATTAATTGAACGCGAGCGTTTCCTGCGCGGCTAGCAGCAACAGCAGCAGCAGCAGCAGCAGCAGCAGCAGCAGTGGGTTCTCCTCGCAGAACAGTGGCGCTGAGTTGCGCGGTGTACTACATTCACTGGCCACGCTGAATGAGCAGTGGTTCCTGCTGTGGCAGCACTCCAGCGACTTATAGGCTAATATCTAACAATTTAGTTAGTGTATAACTTTGATTAGATTTATTATAGACTTTTCAGCTAGACGTATTCATATTATTAACATATTATGTTAAACATATTAATATATTGTATTAAACAACTCTCACGGTGTAACTACTCATGAAAATTGGGCAAGCTTGTAGAAGAAATGGTCAAATGTTTGCCATTTTTGAATGGTAAGAGGTTATCTTCAATCAAATTTACGATAAACAACTGGTACACACATAAGGTGACCAGACGTCCCGGTTTTTTACGGATAAAATATGCCGACACGAGCATTTTTTGTGATTTTAATTTCTTCGAGGACATGTATTGCCCTTAACTTTCTTGTTCTAGCTATTGAGAGACTTAGACTCCTTACGTATGAAAATCACCTAGATCATGCATTTCTTGACGCTTCTGATTCAATTTTTGTTATAGCTACGGAGGAACTTAACGCACTTATTTAGGCATATTGTTACGCTGTTGTCGTGGTTTTTAATATCACTAATTTATTTCCCGGTGATGTGCGGGGCGTGACCCCAGGACCTTTTTAAGCGAAGCCGACGTTGGGGTACTTAATAACCCCAACGTCTCTGTTTACAAAGCACACGATTTCGAACACCCTAATCTAACGCCTTTATTAAAACAAAATAACAAGAACAACAAACTTAACTCGACAAACTCACCAGAGGAGAAATAGACGGAGTCCTGCGCTTGTCACGCTTTTATTGTGGCGCAACCCCCTCCCCCATTAGTACTTAGCGCATCCCCGACGTCTTAAGATCCTACCCAACCAATTCAACACACATAAAAAGCGATTTCGAGAATTTTTTTGCCGTTTCTGATTCCTCTATAGAATGTGTTGCCATTTGAATTATAGTTTCAGATATTGAGGGATTTGCCGCACTTTCTTAGGTATAAAAATCATTCAGTTCGAGCGACTTTTGGGTGATTTTGATACCTCTGAAGCATGTGTTGCCGGTTAATTACTTGCTTCGGCTAATGAGGCACTTACCGCACTGTTTTAGGTATAAAATTCGTCAGCTCGAGTACTTTCTTTGTTCTCATTCCTCTGAATCATGTATGACCCTTCAATTTCTTGGTGTAGTTTGTGAATTCTCGCGCCTCCCTTGGGATCCCTAGGGGCAATCCTGGGGAAGCTCCCAATTTAAGGTAGTAGGTTTTAAAACAATTTTCCCAGCTTCTAAAATGTCCCACCTTTTAGAATAGAGGGTACCAGGGGTACCTTGATACTTACAGGGTCAATAAATCGAACGGACGTAAAATACCGATACATTTAAACAACCCTATACATCGTATACTATCTACTACTACATCTACTACTCCTATCCTATCCTATCCTATGACCACAAACCACCATTCCACAGGTCCCGATTTTCACCATAGACAAATATATATTTTTCACTCCTGGTGTACAATGTACACATTTCAGTATCGTGTTCAAATAATAATTTGAAAGCGCTTATTCCTATATGGACAATCGTCACCTTTTTAACAAATTTCAATAGAATACAAAATTGTCGTTTAGCCGAGTGGCGCAGAGGTATGGTCGATGGCTACTGACCATGTGGACCCGAGTAAGCTTCTTGCTGGGGTTGCATAGTAAAGTGAATTTTTCTTCTTATCAATAGTATTATCTCTACTCTACTAATTACATTGAAAAATAGTTGAATAGAGCTAATGACCGTAGTAGTGTGTGCACAGTAAATTAAACAAATAAATACAAAATTATCCTTGGCTAATACCTGCGAAAATAGTACAAAAATAATACCAGTACAAAAAGGCTGGAAACCACTGATCTAGTCTCTTATTCTACTTGTATACCAATTTTAATGCCAACCTGAGATGTCGACTCCGGGACCTCCCCTTGTTAGCCTCAATACGAGCATTTTTTTATAAAACACATTAACTCAGTTGTTTTCGATTATATATCGCACTCAAAAAAATGGGAATATTAAGACTTAGTAATTTATGAAATTGACATTAACCTTATATGGGCCAGTTTACGATCACTTTTACGCTAGTCTCAAACTGGTTGCTTTCATATCATTTTATCAAATACATTTATTCGAAAATGTCTTTTACTATATTAACCTTTTCTCCAACATTATAAAGCATATAAAATAGCATTGATTTGACAAAACATTTTAAAAGCCATCCCACCATGTGTTCGCGAACTCGGCGCAGTGTAGTTGCGGTGAATGAAATGTGCTGCAACACTTGCACCACGGCACTTGCTGCGAGTATAGAGTCGACTTTACCAAGATTTATTGCGGTGTATTTGGTGCACTTGAACGATTGCACTCGCCTGCAAAACTAGGTGTACATACATTTTGCGTCGTAGATTGTGTCGAATACAGAAAGTTCGTTACTAATCATGTGCGACATGGGCATAGTTAGGTCAGAATCACAAGCAGCACGCATTTAGCGGTGTTTGTGCGATCGCGTTGAAAATGCGGCTCTGCCGTTGATTGCTGTGCGTTTGGTTAGTGTGTCTATGCAGAGCGCGCTATGTTGTGCCACTTTGTGTTGCTTTTTCGCGTATTCTGCGATGCGCGATGCATGCGGTATGCGCGCGACTGATCCGGTTGTCTATAATTAGATAAACTCGAACCGACGCTGCGTTTTTAATGCAACTTGCACTTTTTTTCGCCCCCCGGTGCACAGTGGCTGATTTTAGTAGTAAGAACGACCGTACTTTAAAGTCAAGAATATACCCAGCAATTGTGATATTTTATAGCAGTGGTTCTTAAACTGGGGTCCTTGCGGGGCCGTCAAAATATTTTAACAAGATTACCAAAAAGGAAGGTATACATATTTTGGCCTGTCTTATAGGTTACAGGAGGCCGGTGAGGGAGCAAACCTCTTATGAACTGTCCCCAAATTGATCTATTGTTCAGCCCCAACTGCCTAACATGAAAAGATCCCAAGGTTGTGTACGAACCTTACAACCTTCTTGGTAACCCCTCCGCTTCCTCGACTTATAGGAACTCATTGCCAAGTAGGTTGTATCTCAAAGTTTTCGCTGACTTGCACGATCTGCAAGAGATCGGATGTCTCTGCGTCCTTGTGACACAGCCTGCATGTTTCATGGGGCTCCTTTCCCATTTATTTCAGATGATACTTTAGGACACAACGGCCGACTTTCGGCTAAATACTTATTATAAAATGTAGATAGATGAAATGGTGTGCTGGAAGGTTCGCTAACTTCTTACCAGTGAGTATCACAGGTAAATGTCCGAAACATTTTGAAAACCACAGTTTTATACTCAAGTGATTACTGCTACAACTATAGAAGTGCTTAAAATGAGCAAAATGATATTCATTACAACACAAAAAAAAATTATTAAAATTAAGCACGTGTTTTTCGGTTCACGAAGTGGGCGCACTTGCGTGAGGCTCGTCTTCGTGGCCATCCAAATCGAGCGTGTCGATCGCGATGTGTACACGTCCTTGGGCACGACATTGCGCGGTATTCCTGGTGATACATACGGAATCACGTCTATGATGAGGTCCTATATGATGCCTATATGACAGCCTACACGTCTATCTATTGCGTAAGTGGCGAAATTTGAATATTTTACGTTTATATACTTGAAATTAAAGTGATCAATAAACTTATAATAAAGTGATGTTTTTAAAAACTGGAACTGTCGATTATTCTTGTTGTTTCTTGGAATACTGTAGATTCCGTTTACACCGCTGTGAAGTTGGTAAAAAATCCCAGACATATTTTATTAGAGATACCCATAAAAAAACATTGAGAGGACCTCTTCTCTTTTACATGTATTGTTTATATGACCCGAATTAAAATATTGCGAGCGCCAATTTTTTGACCCTGCGCAAATGTCTTAAAATGGCGATAAAAGTTTGAAATTTTCAATGGATCAGTACAAATGTGGGAGGCTCAAGATATTCAAACAAAAATTATTGCAAATTCAGTGAGGAATATGCTGAAAAAATTAATGATTTAGTTGGTAATTGGGAGACAACGGGACAAGTATGTTTTGTCCCGATTAAGTCGAATCCAAATTATTCGAAAATGAATAGCACGTTGAAAAATGTTACTTAGTCAGTTTCAATTTCGTTCTTAGTAAACATGTCAAAAATGTCGATATTGATAAATATCGATATATCGGTCTCAAAATTTCGATATTTATCGATAATTTCATTTTTCATAATATCGATATATTGATATCGAAATTTTTAATATCGTTTTCAAATGTCATTGACGTAACCGCCATCTGAGAAGTTCAAAATTTTTTTTTAGGGCCACATTATAGTTCCGTCATAATAAATCTTAATCGATCTTTTGATAGTGTTGCAATTATAATATTACTACTTGTGTGTATAATTACAACTATTATATTTGGTGGAAAGACTGATAGATCTATATATGTATTATTATTATTATTATTATTGTTAGTATTACTTTAAATATCGATTTTCGTCGTTATCATAAGATTAACAATAACAAAAAATCACGGATACAGATTAGGAACACTGCTGTAGCTGGTGTATGAGTCCGGGATTCCATGTGAATTAATGATCACTGCAGATTGTTGAAAACTGTAATTAGTCCATATGCAGATGGCGCTCCTGTGCAATTTCGATTTGATCGATATCGATAATATCGATATTTCGTGGACGATATATTGATATCGATATATCGAAAAATTGGAAATATCCATTTTGACAAATATCGATATTTCATCATCGTCTGACATGTCTAGTTCTTAGGGATTTGTCCCTTATAACTGGTTGCCCCGATTATCAGGTGTCTCGATTAATGGTAGTCTATAGCACAGACATGTCATAACTTTCCTGACCTGCCTGTGCTCACGTTACTCATATGATTGAGCCATCTCTGGTACGTGTAACTATCATGACATCATTGTGAACATCACACGTGCTCGTTGTCATGGTAACACTGTGTTGTGTTTACAACTGTACACGATGAACATCGTACACAGAATAAAAAGTTTCTTTCTCTTCCCATTTTAACATGACTAAGGTCATGAGTAGAGCTTTTTATTCTTTTAAATGCCGTCTTTTGTCAGGGTTTTCAGTTACACCACTTTATTTCTTTCGAATAGGCAAGCGGGATTCAAATTTGTGTGACTGTAGGAAAATTGGCAATTTAAATCATTATTTTTTTGGATGTAACTCTAACAGAATTAATCAAAATAATTTGTATAATAATTTATTGAATCAAGGGCTTTCTCCTCCATTAAATTTAAATTGTGTGTTAGCTTCTGCTACTCCTCTAATTTTTGAATTTCTCTTTGAACGTTCAAATAAATCACCTTTTAAAATTTAATGTCATTATTTGAACGTTTACTCATACTTTTGCCGTTGCTCGTTAGATCACTGTAGTTAAGCAACGTCGGACGTAGCTAGGCGTTGGATGGGTGACCACATGGTCTCCCCACTCAACAAGTGGCTGCGGCGCCGTCCGTGAAATCCTGATTTCGCGGTAAAAACGTGAATGAAGGTTGCGCGATTCACTTGTAACGGTCCCCGGAAAAAAAAACCATATGCACAAAAAGTTCAGAGCAAGTACCATCAGTAGCGAGTCCGGATTGGGCCGGGTGAAAATTACTATTCCCTTACACCACTATGTGGTAGAAAAAGGTTGTTGAATAAAAAAAAACATAACCTGCTTCTTTAATGTGTAGTTAGTTCTGGTTCAGAGGACCTGTTGTCAAGAGCCATAAATCAGCAAGAAGAAGAAGAATAATTGTCAATGAATCAGGTCATTTCATTGTTTTTTTTTATTAAGAGATGAACCTCATTTGCCAGATCCAAACATATATTTTTGGAAATAGTCTTAAGCAGATTGCTATTGCAAATTTCAAGTCGATAGTGGAAGTGGTAAAATTCATAATAAATATGTTTTTTTCTATTCTTGTTGATTTTCATTAACAAGGACCTGACAAACTTTTAACATATTTTTGGCCCGCTGAAGAAAACGGTTGCACACCCCTGTTCTACATTTATCGGCAATCGATAACTTAACAATGAATGTGCGGTCAACCGTACTTGAAAAGTCAAGAGGATAAGTCAGTTTCGGACTTTCGGGATACAGTCGCAAGAGATAACTAATTGAAGTACAAGCGTATTTTCGAAAAATAGCAATTGTCTGAATTTCTGCAAGGTTGAGAGCCATAAAAAAACCTCTAACATTACAATAAGAATCAAAACCTTAACTTGAAATACATAAAATAGAAAACGACAACCTTGCCTTGAAATATTTAAAAATTAGGGTTTTTTAGGGTGAAGCACACAAAGTGATAACATTCGCACAAGTCACAATATTATATATTCAAAACCAACAAAATATCAACAAGCAAACAGGCACACAACAATTTCCATTAGAGAGGTCCATCTTTGATTGATCATTACATGTATGTAATAATACAAAGTACCTAAATATACAAAGCTAAAAATATGGCACAATATATAATATAGTTGTTACGCATCCGCATGCAGGTACATGTCAGGGTCTACTTACCCATTTTGACATAAACAACTTTAGGTCAAGTCGCCTGTTCGCGAAATATCGTCAACGGTGTCTAATCATGAGGAATATTCAGTGCCAAGTATTGACTGTTCTATGGCAACGTCCTAACAAATAACATACTTGGTTATTTATCTGCAAACAATTAAGAGAGTCACGCCAGTGACCCGAAACAAATTACTTCAATAGCAGCAGCTCAAGTATCAAATATCAAAAATTTAATTTTACAAGGTAATTCATCTTTTTCAAGTTCTATTGGGTTTCAGATAATTGGGACACCGCTTAATCGGAACAAACGTATTGTTAACTCCGATTAAGCGGAGAATCCACTTTATATAAAATCAAACTTTGTTGCAGTGAATGATTTATTTGCGGATTTTGAAATCCGTTCAAAACATTTTATTGCACTCTCGCAAAGTGCAAAGTGAAACACAATCGGCATCAAAAGCCCGCACGCGTTTTTTTTTCGGCACTTTTGCGCCGCTCAATAACATCCGTTCGTGCAACTGAAAGTTAAACAAACACTTCGCAAAACGGCGATAAACACCACGATTTGCAGAAATACGCCGGTGTGTTTATGCACGCCGCGGCGTTGCGCGTAGCACAATTGCGCCGCGATTAATTAGTAAACATCGGCGTGCGTGGGATGAGGGAGCGTTGGCCAACGTACAGGTAAACGCACCACGGGAAATGCGCGCACGCACGTACGCGCAATTATGCGGGCGCATGACGACGCAATTCGTCGAGCCGAAGTGGAAATGCGATTTTCCTGCCGGTGTTGCGTAACGCATACAGGCATCATGTACAAGGACTGATACATGCGCACGGGTGTGACCCACTTCCCCTATTTGTTTCAATTGTTTTTCGATTTGCATTTCGCGAATGCCTGTCATCGCCGCGTGTAGTCGCGGGCGAGCGTGTGCGTGCGTGTCGTTATTGTCTCCGGCTGACAAGCTATTGTTTTCGCGCCCGCGCCCTGTCGACGCGCATGTTAGAAAGCCCAAGAACGTCGGCGGCGGCAGTCAATCACCGAATTCAGAGATGCCCACGCATATCCATCGATTACCGGCTGCCTTACCAGCGACCAGCGAAGTGTCCGACGCGTCCGCCACCAGCACCAGACAAATTGTGTATGCAAATGGTGGGTCATTTGTTTGATCGACTTTCTCATTAATTAAACGCAACGTAACGCACGGTGAGCGGCGGAGGTTTTGCGAATTCTGCCGCGAATGAAGCAGACGTTGATTACTGCCAGACGAGTGCGTTGAAATTGAGTCTGGCGTGATTACATCCAGCGAGAAACGCGTTTTCTTTTTGAGAATACTGGTTTATGTCGTTATACTTCTTCTAATTACTTGTACAGTCTTGATTTTGATATAATAAGGTGGGACAAATTTGGATCGGGCTAAATCAGTTCGCAAAACGGCACAGCCGCACAGTGTCCAATTTTACTGTTTTCCGCGTTTTACAGTTTTTCCATATCTCCGTTTTAAGGCGTTTTGTTTTTGTCCTGACCGATTCTATTTGAGACATTTTTTAGCATGTCTATTAACTCATGGATAGATAATTATAGATAGCTTTTGAAAGTATTATTAAAATTAGGGATCATCGGAATTGGGCTGCGAACATTTTGTTAAGAGATGTTTTCGAACGCACTACTACCATCATATTGTCATGAAGTATGACCGTCGCTCAAATGCTCGAACCTCTTTGTGATGATCGACGAGCAACATATGATCCCAAAAGTAAAATAAAATAATCACATAGAATAGACGATTAATTGAACAGAACTAAATGTTGTTGACTCAGGAAGAGAATTAGAACAAATGCCAGTCTGAAACAAGCAAAATAAATCATTCTCTATGCAATGTTAATGAAGAAAGAACACAAAGAAATTGTTTGTTGTGAGAGACAGGGTTGTCCCATGAGCCCACTTCTGTTTAACCTATACCTTAGTTCTATGAAGGAGGTTTTGCATCCAACGATCATGGGGGTGTTATATAAGGTGATGATGATGATGGTGCTTCGGAGGTTGGAGGTCGAGGTGGAATCAAGAGGCCTGCTGCCAGAATCGCAGGCGGGTTTTAGAAAGGGGAGGGAGACGAGGGAGCAAATTGTCACGCTAGCGAGAATGATGGAAGAAATAGTGGCGAGAAAGGAGAGAATGTATACGATTTTCTTGGACCTGAAGGCGACCTACGATACGATACCACGGGGCCAGCTGATAAAGTGTCTAAGGAAACAGGGTGTAAGTGAGGAGATTGTTTATTGGGTGCACAGGCTGTATGGGGAGACATGGGCAGAGGTGAAAGTGAATGCATAATCCATACCTCTTATATTCTTCATTCATCCATTCTTTCTTACCCTTTTCTTCTGATCCACACCTCGCTCGTGCTATACGTTCTTTGTCGGCCTTGCTCAGCGCCATGTTCCCAAAATAAGTTGGTCTTCTTCCTATAACCTGGACTCGTTTATAGTCGTGGTTATACGAACTGCTATTTATTTTAGCCTGTCTTATCTGGTTTTCCACATCTAGTCGTGTCACCCTAACCATCTGTTCCACCATTTCCCCGTCCTCCAGATATTTCTCCACTAGCTCTAGGGACATACCTACAG
>WSZQ02079736.1:2768-17824 GCA_019419845.2 Weissflogia rhopalogaster
AAAAAAATCGGTACTTTTCACATGTCTATTTTGATATTTTGAAGGCACACTTTTGCTTTAACACAGAAAAATATAAGACAATAATATTACAAAATATATAATACTGATACCAATTTCTTATTTATTTCTTTCATTGACTCATTATTATTTTTTAAATTTACTAATAGATGTGGTAAGCACATAATAAAAATACTAAAAATATCGACTTTCAGAAATCATGTCACCTTAGACCTTTTTTTAGACTTTGAAACTTCTTTTCTGTATTATTTTTTTATAATGGAAATTATAAATAATTATTTAACAATATATTAAAAAGTCTCGAATAGTATTATATTTTTTATCACATTAAAAGAGAAATTCTACCATTAAAATATTTTCATAATCAAATTATTCAATATATCATGCGGGTGAGAATTTCTACTCCAATCTTATTAACTTATTTCATTAACCACCATAACATCCTCGACATATTCATACAAATTTCTCTTTACTATCCATAAAAAATTACCTCAACATTATTATAACAATAATTTGACAAGACGTCTTCAAACGACTTGTCAAAGCATTATTTTAGTAAAAGAATTGCCCACGATGCGAATAAGTCGTGCGTTAAGTACTGTCTCTGCGAATAAAATCGACACGGTATTTGCAACAACAATTTAAGGTCGCTCGCATGTCGATCGTGCCGTGGCACATCGCATAGGAATGCCCGAGTTCATCCGCGCGGAAAATGTCACCGAGGTGTGTGTGCATCATGCAAGCTGGCATTATCACAAAACGAACGTATTTTCATTTTTCTTATCGACTATACAGCACACACCTCAAGATGTAATAATTTATTTAAGACACGTATTCCATAAGACACAAATGAATGGGTTTGTCTAGAAGTTGAAAATAAACGTGATTGGAATAAAACAAAATGACACAAAGTTTTTATTTTATGTAATACAAGTAATAATATTACTTGCTTGGTAGGTGCTTAATGATCTCAACATAATTGAGAAGATGAGTCGATGTTACTTATTGAGAAGGTTGTGAAAGGATTTCTTTTCTGAAGTGCTGAGGTCTTTTAAGTTGTACTGAGTTAGGTAGGTGTGCCATTGATGAACACGATCACCTTGTCTTTGTCTGCATACTAATTTTATAAATATGCTAGGATATATTGAGTGTAGAACAAAACAAAGGTAAGTTTAAGACGAGGCGACTAGGTTTTTACATGCTAGTTTATGATATGTTAGTGTATTAGTATAATTAAGGGGATAATGTTAGTCAAATTAAGAAATGATGAGATTATGAAGTTATTAAAAAGTTATTAGTGTTTATTAGTGTTCAATGTTACTAAGCATCCGGATAAGGCAGGTTTCACTGAAGGTTCGCAAACATACATATCTTTTATCCCTTGTACACTTCCAAATACACACCTTGAAACTCCGTGGAGAGAGGGCGCCAAAGGTGTTTCAAAACGAATGAATATCGATAATTTCAGGTTGGGTATATTCAATACATACCAAAAGGTTCAATAATTCCTTTTGATTCTAGTAGTTTTCGATAGAAAAAAGTATAAATACTTTCATTAGATATTTTCATGTTTCGGCAATGTTCATAACAAAAAGTAAGATTTTTTCTATACCAAAAAGTGTCTATGCACTTCCAAATTTCGATAGCAAAAACATAAATTCTTTTGATATCAGAAAGTATCGATGATTACATTCGTTAGTTTCAAGTTTAGAAACTGTCGATAACAGAGATAATCGTAAAATTTATTCGATGTTTCTATATTTTGACACTTTCCACACATTAGATATCAAAGTATACCTCTTTTCTCAATTGATAAGTCATCTTCATTCGATATTTACAAGTTGCGCTATCAAAAACTCTCTATACTAAAACTCTCTATATTCTTTGGACCTTCCTTACCTTGCTTACGACTTTTTATGCCAGAAAGTATAGATACTTCAATTTGATACTTCTAAGTTCCGACACCAGAAAAGTATTCGATAAGCAAAATAGCCAATACTTTTAAGCGATATTTCGTTTTGTTTCGACATCAAAATTATCGATACTTTCAATCGATTATTACAAATGTTCATGTGTAATGTAAAGGATGAATGACAATAAAGGTCATACTACTACAAATGTTCATACTTCCGATTGAAAAATTAACCGATTCTTCAAATTTTGGAAACTATCGATTCTTTCAATCTAATAAATCATTTTTTAGAGTCCATCGTCCATTTGTGATCTCAATTTGTGGTCTGTTATTCTATATTTACAAGTTTTTTTGAGATACAAACTGTCAATACTTTTACTTGATACCTACTCAAGTTTAGATACTTTGTGTACGAAAGAGTATCGACTCTTTCTTTCGATATTTCCCTTTCGCAAACAAAATATAGATAAATTCATTTGACTTCTACAAGCTTCGATATTTTCATTAGATACTTCGAAATTTCACCACCATACCAAAAAGTATTAATTTCATTTCATACCAACAAGTTTCGATACATACAGCTCCATACTTTCATTTGACATTTCCAAGATTTGATATCAATAAGTATTCGATACCTGATTCCATCAATACTTATATTGTTTGGACACTCTCTTACCTTATAATTTTTTAAATGTTTGACAAAAAAGTGAATAAACAAAAATCATCGATGACTGCTGACCGCAAGGTTATGAATCTACAGTATTAATCGCTATCTCTAATTATATTGAAATATAATTGAATAATGATAATGATAATTGTGTCTTGTAAAATAGATTTCTTGTTAGAAATATGTAAAACGTCCGAATAATTTTAAATTTTACAAAAATATACGGAAATTTCTTACAAAGTTATATAAACGCAGAGAAACTTTATAACCACACATTCACATAATACAAATTCCATATTCATGTCATATAACGAAATGATGGGAATTTATATTCTGTTACAGTTTTTCCACGCCCGACAACAATAACCTCTTTGCATGTGCGTCGCAATTCTTGTACAACAGTAGCGCACTGGAAAATTGTAGTCGACTTGGGTAAGTGCAAATTTACCTCCGTTGATTAGCGATGCACATGTTTAATCAACGTAATAAAGCCTGATTGTTACTTACAATAAAACAATACACGAGTGAGCCTAACTCTAGCTTCAGTCAATGCTTCAAAACAATGACGATCACAATAATCCACCATTACCGTATGCAACGATGTAATAAACAAACATTTTGTGGATAGAAAGCTAGCAATTCATGACATAACTTTATAATTTTTGTAAATTTGCTCGGTATATGAAAAATCCAAAAGACACGAATATCAAGTGAAAACATTAATTTGAGAGATATGTTTCGTTAGATTTACGGAAAAGCCATAATTCCAAGGAAAATTATTAATTTCGTGAGCAACTTCGAGCTAAAAAAAGCACGAATTCTCTTTCAATCCATGTATTTTTTGAGATATTGCTCTACATTCTTCCCGGAAAAAGTGCATTACAAGAGAAACTGTGAATTAAGTAACATCTCTGTACAACTTCGGTAAAACACGAATATCGAGTGAATATGTTGATTCGGGAGCTATTTTTCGGTAGATTTCCGCAAAAGCAATAATTTCAAGTGGAAATATTAATTCAGGAGTTATTCCTAGATAGATTTGCGGAAAAGCAATAATTCCAAATGAAACCATTAATTTATTGTGCAAATTCTTGCTAAAACTTCAAAAAAGCCCGAATTCCAATTCAATCCATGTATATTATGAAATATTTCTCAACATATCTTCGAACAAAAGTGCATCACAAAAGAAAATGTGAATTTAGTAAGCCATAGATCTACGAAAAGAAGCAATAATTCCGTTGGAAACTATTAATTTCATGAGCATTTTGTCGCTACAGCTAAAAAATATGTTAAAAACGTATTGTTTGTTTTTGACGCTATAAATCTCTAAACATCGTAACGCACTCGACTCACATTCACCAGCTTACTCCACAAATCAAACTCGCGTATAGAAAAGTTTTAAAACGTTAATTAAAACACAAATTGATACCAATTATTTGCGTTCAAACTTAATATCAAAATTTGTCTAGTTTCTCGCAAATTAGACCATAAAAAAACCTGGCTATTATTCCACAAGAGACACTCGCATAATAGAAACACAAATAAATTCTTAGTCAATCACAACATCAAAAAACGACAAAAATGCTGAAGAAAAAAATGTCGTTGCATCTATTTTCAAGAGAAAACAGGAAATTTCATGCGGTCTTGTCTTTTTTAATTAAGCTTGTCGACGTTCCACATAACGACGGTTATATCAAGTTATCGAGATACATCTAAACACACCAAAACTAGTAATTGCAGAAAATTTCAACAGTTTTTGCCAAAAAATATATAATGTTCCTCATCTGAAATTGATTTATATCGGTGTTTATAGACCTGTATAGACGGATGTAAAATTTAGGTGAATATTACTCGCCAAATTATAACCACAGCATTGCTTGCTGTTTAAATCTAAGGTGAACGTCATGTAATTATTTGTTAATCAACACGTGACATAACGAAATTCGCTCAACTTTTGTGGAACTAGAACTAAAAGGTCACTAATGAATGTTTTCTGGTACAGTTTTTTTGTTATGTAAATTGTTGTAGCGAATGAGTTAAAATTTTCACAGAAAATAGTTGTATTTCTTTTACAAGAGACTAAAAAATAACGTATTTATATGACAGCAATACTGAGATTCTAAAATTTAAACAAATTAAAAAATATATATACGGTAGTTTCAATAATAATTATTTTCTAATAATAAAAAAAAAACAAATTGACTAGAATCACATTAACCATCTTTAAAATATTTAAAACAATCCTTTAAAACAAATTCCTAACCCTCTTCCTTCAATTGCTAAAAACATATTTTTAACTCAATGAAAGTTAAAAATGAAACATCTCTTCAAAATCTATACACGTCCCATATAATTATGTAAATATTCTGTACGTCACGTTACAATTATCTCGAAAATCAACCGACCATATCACTTCACCCAATTCAGTTTTAGAGCATCGCGTTGTCGAATTGACTAATCTTCTATTCGAAGCAAGACGAGCTTCAAATTTAGAGACTCTGATGTTCTACGAAACATGACGACGATGCCAATTGGACCTTGATAATTACGAAGGTGTGCACCAAACAACTTAGTGCAACCAATTACCACTCAAATGCATAACTGTATTCCCGCTTACTTTAAAATTTACAAACCAACATCATAATCATAAATCAACCACATTTATTCGTAGCTAAATTCAGGAATTAAGGAAGGATAAATACGGTGCCACTTTCTAACGTGCTAAAAGATAGTTTTTGATAAAATAATTGCATTGCCACTATGCACTATGAATGCTAATGAGAGAAGGTGGTTATTACTCGCGCGTGGATAAATTGGAATTAATTTTATGCATTTGGTTTGTTTATTGAGTTGTTCGTATTTGCATACGTGCTTCCTTAGTTCAATATCTCCTTTCGTTAAATTTCATATATTTTGGTAATATCAATTAGGAAATATTATGGTTTACTAATTATAATTGAGTGTTATCAATATATGGTTATTATTAGTTTAGCGTCAATTATAGACAAGATTTTAAACAACAATTTGGTAGTTTCAGATAAAAATACCAAGCAGTAAAAAAGGCGAGTTTAATTTGATTATAGTCAAGTTTTTTTGCAATGGTTCTACAAGAATCTAAAAATATAATAGTACAATTCAATATATAAACTCTTTGCCGTGGTTTACCTAATAGTAACCGACGTTTATCACGATGTTCGTCCAACTCACAAAAATGCAACATGCAAAGGAGCAAAACAGAACCAATTTGAAATTAAAAAAAAAAAACTAGAATATTCGATTTAAAAAATAAAATTTAAAAATCTCATTTCTCAATTGAAGCAAAAGAGACATTTAAAAATATAAAAGTTACAGAGATATACATCGTCAAAAATCGTAACGCTCTCGTTTAGTATTCACGGTACTCCCCAAGCAAGTCATATTCCAGTTTTACGTCAAATAACAAAAAATGCATATCGCAAGTAACATAGGCCACTCAAATAACATGACAATTTGACACTTGTCAAATGGAATCTAGGTCAGGAAAACCGGCTTGGATATGATTAGGTAATATGCACTAGAATGAAACTATGAAACAATTCATGCACGTTTAATTGTATGTACAATGAGATCAATACATGAAAGTGATTCCCACACAGAGTATGACACATACGTACATTGTAATTCTTTGTTTGCATACCCGTAGCAAAAATAGTAAGAATAGTATGACCGTTGTTGGTACTTGGGATTTTTGCAGTTTTTGGCCTGGTGGTCTGTGTGGAAAAAACGTGCGCGGGTTTGTGAAGAGCGTTGTACTACTTTCTTATTGCGTATTATCTCGACAATTTGTTACAATTCACGCGAGCTGCCTTTTCTCAGCATCGTAATAAAGTGTCTGTCACATCATATGTAACACCAGTGATGTTCACAGCCATTGTTGGTGCATTACTGATTGAATTTCTCCAAGTGAGAGACGATTAAATGTGTGAATACTGTTTTGCAACGTGTAATCGTTTTGGAAAATTGCATACATTTAATTGTTTTAATCCGTTTCCACTTTTTATAGTGTTTGCTTTGAATTGCTTCGTTTCTTTTATCATTTTACATTCATTAAGTTATAAAAATTAATATGTTAATAAGATACCACAATTTTGATTTTCCTGTACTTTTAAGAGTTTTAGCTTGAAGGTGAAGTTTTGAGACTTGAAGGTGTCTAGTTCTTTCAAAGTTATCAGTAATTTGCTGAGTCAATTTCAATCTCTGTAGGGTAAATTAACCTGCATTAGCTGAAACCTGTCTAACACAGAAATGGAATGAATATTTTATGCTGACATGGGCGTCGTAATATATAGACAAGGCAGAGCCCCTCTCGTGATATTTTTTGCCGATTTTCTCTATCCAATCGTATCTATTCTAAATCCCATTCATAATTCCAATCCCAAGTCTATTCTGACTCCCAAACCCAGCTAATTCACTGTCGTACTTCAAAGCTCATTCCCATCCCTATTCCTCTTCTCTTTCCAAATTATGATTCTCAAACTCATCCTTAAACATATGCCAAATCACATATCCATTCACATTTCCAATCACATCCTCAATTCTAGAGCGAAGTAGCCCAGTTGGTAAGATCACTGCTTACTACGCAGGTCATACTATTCATAATCCTGGACGTGACATTATTACCTCTACACCTATCCGAAGGGAACTAATATACTCTGTTTCCTATAAATAATTCTGGAAGTCTGACGAGCCACTGGTCTTTGACTTGTCAACGACAGTGCAGGTGAACGAAGAATAAGAACCTCAATTCCAATTTTATTGCAAATCCCGTTCTCAATTTCATTTATTATCTCATTCCCAAATCAATTATTCTATTCCATTCACATTCTCAAACCCATTCTCATTCTTAGACTCATTCTAAATACAACTCTCATTCCCAAAAGCCATTCTGGATTTCAATTCTTTTCCTATACGAAAATACCATTTCCATCCCAGCCGTGATAATTCTTAATTCCATTAATTCACCCATTCTCAAACCTATTTCAAAATTTCATTCTCAATCCCTTTCTCATTCCTAATCCTAATCCCATGCCTATTCCTAATCCAAATCCTAATGGAAATTGTATGCAAATTATCAATCCAAAAACCGATCCCATTCCTATTCACAAGCTCAGCCTCAATTCGATTCTAAATCACATTCTCAGTACATCTATTATCCTCTTCCCAATCCCATGTAATTAGAATCCCAATTCTATTCTAAATCCCATTACCAGTCTCGATTTTATTCTCCAGCCCATTCCAAAAATTTAATCCCATACCCTTTCCAAATACCATGCTAATTCCCAATCCAATTCACAATCCCAATTCCTACACCAAATACCAATTCCTTAACCAATCGAGAACAGAAATTCGGAGAGAATGTCAATTTCCATTGTATTCTAGTAAAAAAATCTTAAATAGTATAACGGATAACATTTCACCTACTTCCGTACACCACCAGAAACCTTACGTAAAAACTAGTAAAAACTTGACACCATCTCTTATCTCTGAGTTTTGCACGTTACAACGCACTTTTCTTGCAAATCACGTCGCACGTCACCAGCGTTTTCACAGCCTCGCGGCTTACAAATCTTTTACGAGGCGCGAGAGAAAAGTTTCACATCGCATGAGAAATCTGAATGAAATCTGTGTTAGAAGAGAACAAGTACTTGAGTACTGCTACATTGAATACAAGTACCATAAAAAATGAAACCACACAGATAAATCATGCATACACATACCAGTACATTTTATATCATTGTCAAATTGTCTTTGGTCTTTACAAAAAAACAGTAGTGGAAAACATATACGCCTTAATTTCGCGCTTTTAAATCATAAAATTGGTTAGAAGGTATATAACGATACAGGTGTGAAAATGGCGATTTCTGTCGCTGGCAGCAAGTGCACCAATAGCCGTTTCACACGAGTATCGTTCGGTATTATTCGTATGTTTTCGATTTTTTACCGATGTCCTTTTAATATATAAATCTTAATACTAGAAGGTCATGACGACCATGACAGCATAACGCAAATACTTTGCGTTAACAGTGACTTTACTTGTTTACTGCAATACTTTCGTTTCCACACTCCCGATCGTGCGGAAAATCAACATTTTGTTACATACATAGGAAATAATATATGAATATTATTAAAAAAAAACTGTAAAAAGCTACAAATTATAAGGAAACTATATATTTTTAGATTTTTACAGTTATTTTAATCATTAATCATCATTTAATCGAATTCAAAGAACTTTAATTTGTAAATTTTTCTTTTTATCGAAACAACAAGGGGAAAATATCATATTTTCTAAATTCCATAGTTAATTGTATATATCATAGTAGTTTCATATAAAAATCTTTAATTAAATTGCTTTCAATTAAAGATAATTATATAAGGTATGCTTAAACACGAAACAATATTATCATAAACTCTATTAATCATAATAAAAACATATATTTCTCATCAAAGTACAGTTCACGCGATTTTTTTACAGTTGTGAGCAGCAATCTTCGGCCGTTAGTTTGTTTAATTAAAGCACATTTTAATTCGTCTTACAGTTTGCAGTCGCGTCTGCAAACATTTGTTCCGGTCTACAATTCAAAAGTGTCAATATGTCACTTCTAACAATGTGCTAATTAAACACTATAAATTTTCTCTCTTGTAAAAATTTCTCGCTCAACAAATATAAATTTAATTAATATTTAATACTCGATAGCCTTTAAAATATAAATTGAAATAAATAACATTTAGTACTAAAATAATTAATATCCAAATAACTAAATTGTATTAAGAAATCTACAACGGAAAACAACTCCGGAAATAAACTTATGGCATAATTGCAAAAGTAATATAAATTTAATAGTAATAACACGTAATAATACCAAAAATCTACCAAAATATATAAGAAACGAAAATATCAAAATTTACCTACGGTTATTCTCACATCTCGCGCACAAACGTGTCGAAACCAAAAACACCGACCAGAAGAAATCATCAATCAATCGCTATGTTATGATTTCATCAGCGGTCCATTCTTTCGCATTCCTTTCTAAAGGAAAATTATTCTTAAGGCTACCTGCAAATACCAACACGTCTCTCTCACTCGTACGAGCATACCACATATAATTAAGTCCACAGTACTATGCTTAAGTCGAAGTCGAAAGAACTGGAATCGAATTGTTGGTTGGTTGCAGGTTAGTCGCCGCATTGTCCTCGATATGGACTGATTTATATGCGCGATATTAGCGTTATTGATGTAATAAAAACACTGATTAATTTACAATACCAAACAAAAAGACCATTATAGTGTTTTAGTACGTGTAATTTTATTGCGTACGCAAAATTTTAGTGATTTTTATCAAATTGAGTGAACTTGTTTCAAGAATTTTAATAAATAAATAATTTCAAATTACAGTTTTTGATTCCCTTTTAAATCTAGTATGTTTTGGTATGAAACTATATGAAAATACAGAAATCCTAAAACTCGAATTTCTATATTTTCATATTTTTGTTATATAAGTCATGCGCTAATCGGTTTAGCATTAAATTTGCCACAAACTCTTGAATAGTCTTTTGATTAATTTCTTAGAAGCGATATAAGTCATGGAAGTTAAATCTAATTACGTCGACAAATTTCCCTAACAGAAAAAATGCCTCGATATGACTTGTCCTAATTATTGCACTTTAATTTATATGTGCCATTATCATATTTATAGAAATTATTTAGTAACAGACTTGATATGAAATATTCCGCAAACTCCAGGAACATTTTTTCGATTAATTACTTAAAACTAATGAGATATATCGCTGATGTCTATTAACGTCAAGATCGTCGATCTCCGTAAAATTAACTTCTCCTAAAGATTTTATTTTTTCTCATTTCCTTTAAATCATAAATCAGGCACCAATAGATTCAGGATAAAATGGGCTACAAACTCTAGGAACTGTTTTTCAATTACTTGCCTAGAGGTGATGTTATAAATCGTTAATGTTAAGTCTAATAATGTCAACATTATCGATATCAGAAATATGACTGGTATTCTGCATTATTCCTTGGATTATAAATCAGGCATCAATCTATCCAGGATGAAATTTACCTCAAACTTTTGGAACTGTTTCTTTTTATCCATTAATTGGGCGAGATGTTATTAGTAATATTAGTCATAAAGATGAGTTTTTTTTGCGTTGCCAGCGTTTAGTTAACCGGAACAAGTGGCCCTATAAGAGAGGTGGCTACTATTAGAATATAATAGTGGTAAACAATAGACACGTTGCACCGATATCGCGGGTTCTGCATTTCGTCAGTGCAACCCTCTATGAGTGACCAACTTCACATGTTTTCCATCAACCGATTTGTTTACTTTGATGCTGAAAATATACAAGTTTTAAAAAACAAACGTCGATTTTCGAGCCCTTCGGGCTTACAATAAAATATAAATTTCCAGGTTCGAACAAAATCAGAAAACTTTTTTACATTTGCATATCGATTTCCCATTGTAATTATACCCATAAATTCAAACCACAAAAATTTACAAATTCTTATTTAATGCATTGTAATGCCTTGAAGAACCTACCATAATACAAAAAAAAACTCGTCATTATCAAATATAATTGGCAATAAACTGTTAATAACTTTCGCACAGCAATAATCACGGGATAGTTACACGTTTTGTCATAAATTAGATAATCTCTGACGTTACTTGATGTTTCTCCGAAAAACAGAAAAAAAAAGCAATTAAGTTGTGTCGCTAGCAATGCGAATGCGGACCGTAAATAATTGTTAATTCCTCCACCTCCATCTTTGCAACTTGATGAGGTGGCAACACACAAAAGAAAGAGACGTAAAACGAGCAAAACTTTCGATACACTTACTAATTATAGACGCTGACCGTCCATTTAATTCGTATCGTTTCTCCTAATGCGCTTCCTTCGTGTTTTATCGTGTGTAATTTCATAACATGTGAAATATTCTCAGACTCGATTACTTAAAAAACGAGAGTGAAATTCATGATTGATTGATTGAAAATCGTGATCAAATATATGCTTTAAAATTTAAGATTACTGATAATCTAAAAGGTCAAAAAGTAGATTATTATATAAAGTTTAAAGGTAATTAAATTTTAATAATATTGTATTAAGGTTTAATCAGTTATAATTGTATATCATGAACTTTTATATAATTTTATAACATAATTTCATCGTTAGTATCTGAAAGTATATGTAAAAAATCTCTATTTCCTATCAAATTACCAAAAATATAAAAAAAGTTCTCACGAAATTTGACTCGACAATTGTAAATGTTAAATTATTCAAAGGTAACAATTCCTATTTTTTAAGACAACACATTGAAAATAATTCCAATTGCCTATAATTGGAGGATATCATATAAAAAATAATCGATAATAGCCATCTAACAACGCAATTATATATTTTTATTCAATTCTGCGAGTATTTACTCAAACTAAACTTTTACTTGCTTTTTAATCGCTTGAAAATAAGTATTTTTGTTTCATACTCACGTTTCTTGGCGTCACGTGTGCCTGCCTCACGTTTGACATTAGATTAAATGTTGTTATAATCCCTGCAGGAGAATTAGTCATTATATGCATAATTAAAACTTCCTTTCGAAAAAAAAGTTAGTAAAAAAGACGCGTGGCCGTTTGACAATCCGAAGGAAGTAAAACTAAATATATTCTTATTGTTTAATTATTATCTTTATTATTAAATACAGCAAAAATTACTGAGTTTATTTTAAGATTGGGATATTAGGCTTACGGTATGAGAAATAGGATTCTTGTTTTGGAATGAAACTTAGAAGTTGCAATATTTGAGACCTCATTAGATTTCTGATAAATTGCCACTCCCACATGAACATTCGGGAAGTTTATTATCATTATCTTCTGACACTATGAAGAGTCCTTCAATGCTAGTAACTCGTGATTGAGAAATAGTAATGGAGATAAAGATTCCTTTAATATTCTAGCACATCCTGATACTAAAGGAAAATCATTTGTCATTGGTTTTATTGTTTTATTAACTTCATGGCATTCATGTTATGTGATATGTGCGACCAGAACAACCAATAAACGTGCCGCAAACGCCACAGACATTTAAAGAATAAATAATTTATTTAAATAATTTATTTAATTTAAAAAATAAATTTAAATTGTGAGATTGGTTCCCACAAGTTGAAAGAATATATATTTAAAAAGAAGAAAAGTTAAAAATCGCATTGTTAGTTTCTGTGCCTGCATTCACTAGTTTACTACCCATGTCAAAGCGCGCGTATGAACTCGAATGTTTCATTGGCTGTAATGATCAGGAAAAATGTTAGTTGCTATTCGCGACACTGCAGTTAGGGAAGTTAGCACCCCAAATAAATACAGTGTTGGCAGAGCTGCTTAAGATGCGCATGCTCCAAAGCGCTACCCTTCCCCATCCTATCCCGCACGTATTTCTTGAACCCAGGTAGCCAAGAAAACTACTAGGAAATTATATAACGTGTTAAATGCCCGTAGCAACCTGAGCATTGAAAACAAGAGCAACATAATTAAAACGATAATTTTGAAACAACTCTCCTACGGTCAGGAAATTTGGTCTGCTGATTACAATATAATACCATCGAACTTCAGTGGTACACTAAGAACTAAGAAGGGCAATGCTACTCGCCACAGGGGAACATTTCACCATCAGACTGAACATATCAGATCTCATAACCTCAGCGAAGGAAGCAGCTCTGAAACTTGTCATGACCAGCTCCGACTTGGAGGACGAATTCCCATCAGGAACGAAAGAGAATCTTCTCTCCCTCGCCCATTGAAGGGCGCCTACATTAATCAACACAGACAACTCTAAGAAGAGTTTATATTAGGTATTGAGTGGCATTGACCTTAGGTCAGATTCCCATAAACTTTCTGGAAAAAAAGAGCTTCGTTCGCTATGATAATTTTTCGAATTATTTACACCATTTTCCCGCGCGTCTTGTCCAGTATTTCCTTGTCTTTTATCGCCTTATGTTTTCGTATCGCGCTTGCTGGTAAACTCAGTAAATCCTTTTAAGTAAGGCCCCGTGAATTTACAACTCGCGGAGTAATAATTTCGTAAAAACGCTTAAGCGCAGCGTTTATTTGGAAATGACTGAGTTAAGGGCCTGATCCACTGGCATTCTATGAGCCGTGGGTGGCAAAGTGATACATTTAGAAATTCCAAGTCACCCACTAGACGTTCAACATATTTATCACAGTAAGCCAATCGAGATATGAGCTTAGCCCCAATTTCAGACGATATGAACCAGACCCGGGAGAAGACCACATATGAGTCTGTTTCAAAATGAAAATATTTTGGGTCAGTCTCCTATTTATATTATGGATGAGTTTGACCAATATTCCAAATAGATTGCCGACTTTTGCATTTGCTAACCACTAAAATTTTAAGGGACAACTTTTTAAAATTAAGAAATGATCGACGCTACAATAACTTTGATTTAACCATTATTCAAATTCATCAATTAATTTTGATCACAAGAAAAGCATATTATTAATATTTATTGTAACAAAAGTAACAGGTCAAAAAAAGCATATTTGCATATTCTGTAATAGATTGCAAACGCCCCAATCAACTAACATTAAAATATGATGTACTCAGTATATCTTTAAAATAAAATTTAAAACAAAATCACGATAAATTTGCATAATCCACGCATTTTGCAACATGTAAATAATAAAGACATTGTCTTTGTAATTTATACACGATAATCAACAAAATATCTCACACCTTCGATGATCGTACATCTTACAACATCGCAATAAAATGTAATTGTTATTGGGTTGCCATTAAAATTAGTCGAGACGTCTCAAACATATTTATCTCGATAGCTACGAGTATGAACATATGCTTTCATCATTCCTCCATCGCATGGACACAAGCAATTTGCGATGGCGATAGAAAAGAAGTCAAGCAAAGCCAAATTAAGCCAACGTCATTCCATTTTTACTCTAGGCGTGTGTAGTTTAATAATACACATATATACATTTATAAAAATACATTATCCTCGAAATGATAATTGCACAATTGAAAAAGGTGTGGTTGTAAGATCGAAAACCTGTGGTAAGAAGCACAGGTTGAAGTCACGTAAAGAAAGCTTAAGAGAACAAACTAGTAATGCCAATATTACAGCTTTTTAACGCAATATTTTACGATAATTCGCGTTTTCCCACAGTCTGCAAAGTTCGTCGTAAATCGTCTCCAAGTAACTAGAAAACTAGTTTACGTTTTTCTGTCTTTTCAATTATAGAGAATGCGTTTGCCCATGTTGGTTGCAGAGTATGTCGATTAGCATCCCGCATACGAGTTTTAATCGTGCGGTAAAGTAAAAGCGGCCCTTTTCCTCGCGTTCGCTTTCAATGTACTCGTAAAACGGAGCTGGTTTAGTTGTTACGTAGT
>WSZQ02079758.1:0-10436 GCA_019419845.2 Weissflogia rhopalogaster
AATTAATATCTATCAATTAACACAATTTGCCGTATAATAAACGATTATGTATTTGTTTCAATTGAAAAATTTCATTACAATTGTGTTCGCAGGCTGCAGATTGCAGCGCAAAAGGCACGCGTGCTTTGCGCTATTTTACAATGAAATTTGCGCGCATTTCCATTATCACTGCGCCAAAACCAAACGCAGTCACACGCACATACCCTTCCGCACAGACACATACACACGATCGTGCAGATATGTATCCACAGAAAGATTAACGCACATACATATACTCACACATAAACTGACGCATAAACACACATACAAACAGAAACAAATATAAACAAACCTGCATACGTATAAATACACACTGACGCACGACGCACCCACAGAGAGAGAGAGAAAGCTAGGCAGAGAAACGCATAAATACAATTTGCGCTTGGCACAACTCGTACAATACGCGCTGATTAAAGGTATTGTGCTCCTCGGTACTCGAACATCAGCACTAATTACCCGATCTTTGCCCGAACACACGCCTGGCATCCATCGAGCACCACCACATGGATGGGTTGCTGGATGCTTGGCTGTAGGCAGCATACCCTGCGAAATTGGGAAAATATTAACCATAACTCGTTTACAATTAGGCTAGGCCAAGTTTGGTTCGGTCGGTTGAGGCGGTGGTGTTTGCATTTAATTAACTCGAGCCTTGTTTACTTGTTGCTTGGAAATATGCTAATATTTTGGTTTCTTTGTTTCAGGTAAGTGCGGCAAATTTCCACATTCGTGATGAACGGAAAAACGATAAGTTTTTGTGCAATCTTTTCCTTGGAAGTTCTACTTAATTGTTTTTCTAATCATTTTATGAGTTTTTAATCTTGTTATTAAAGTTCTAATGTACAGAATATCGATTACCTCTCATACTTATTCATCGCTTTTTCTCAAAATTGCTGATACATTTCGTTACAATACCTAATAGGTTTCCACTGTAATAACTAACCAGTAACTAACCAGTTGTAGACGAATCTTCGAATCACTCGGTTAGGAGCATTAGATTTTCTCAAAAATAAAAATGTCTTCAAATCGGGTGTGGATGAATCAGCCGGTTGAAAATTCATTTTTACTTTTACAAATCCGGTTGGTATCATCACTTCTGGTTTATAAATGTTTTTTTTTTATAAATTTAGTTACAAAATAAAATAACGAAGTTACTCCAGAAAGGACCAAGCCATTTCTCAAATTTTTACAAATCATACGATTATATTCATCAATTTTTCATATGTAAACTTTGTTAAACTTTCTTTTAACTTCTATTTAAAACGAAATATTAATGATTAAACCAAGCCAGAGGCGAAATTCAACCCGTGACGATTCACAACATTTTCTGAATAGTTATTTTTTTTCGATTTTATTTGATAAAACTTTTTTTAACAAAGTTGATAGTATAAAGACTGTATGAGAGGTAAAAAACGTATAATTCTTACATGAAATTAACAAATACTTGTATATAATGTACAAAAAAGACCCATTTTCCTAATTTCTTGAAGATTGACATCTTTTTCTTACTCTTTGGATATTTTCAGGGAAGGGCCAATCATTCCGCCATTCGGGTGAGCGTGCATTTAATCGTGCTGTTAAATGTACCCAATCATAGCCCAAAACAAGCCCTTTACCCTTTTTCCTAATTTCAGGAAAGTAGTTTCAAAATTTTAAAGAAAATTCGAGATTACTTCAAAACTGTATCTTTCAATTAACTATTCTTTTTTCTTTCTTCCTGCTAATAAAAAATGAAATGATTTGCTACCCACACAAAACTAGAAACCTATAAATCTACAAGAAAATAAATGACAAATAACAGAATTTTAAATATATTGCTAAATAAACACTAAAGTAATTAATATTTAATTGCAACATAAATTTTACATGATTACATGCCTTATAATAACCAGTAAAAACGGTGAATCATATAGATTGTTCGAACCTTATGTTAAGAATATATTAGCAAATTTTAATAGATCCCTGATCGTTTATTAATTATTATAGATATAATAACTAATCATTATAGGGCTATAACTAATTAATGAGCAAAATGAAAAAATCTAGTATTAGATCTTTTTAATTGTGACTGTAATTTAATGTTGTTACCACATTTAGGAGTTACTCAGTCACTATAAAATTACCATAAGCATTAGATTCCTATAGATTCCTATATTATTTTCAAGTAGTTATCTCGCTTTCATATATAATAATGGTATTACGATAGTCGTATAGTCGTCAGCAAATTATTTCTGAAAGATAATGTGGCTTAGGTAATACTAAACTTTCAAAAATTCAGGCTTTAAATATTTAAAATGAGCAGTTATTAGACGTAGTGTATATAAATGATTAGCTGGTTTTAAAGCGTTGTAATTTTTAATCAAACCAACTTAGAAACATGAGTAATACATGAAATGAAAGTGCAACTGAAACAATTTTATCAAAAGCGCCGATGGCGCGAACACAATCGCAAGCTTAAAAAATGTTTAATAAAACAATTTTATGTTGTTAAAACTTATAAAACAAGAAACAACGAAATTAATAGTACAGTTAATACGATGTAAAGAAAATTGTTATTTCAAGTTCTCAACTCCTCAATTTTCTCATCAAATGTATAGAATTGACACAATTCATAACAATGTCCAAAGAAACCAAACTAAACTACAAGTCATGACATCAACTCATTACCCCATACACAAAATACATTACGTAACACATACGATAGCAACAAAATGTGACAATGTAAGGTAACATAACACAATTTTACATACAATAATCAATACAATAATCTTTTGATTCGCTTGGATTAAATTAATGAATAATACAGTAATAAGTATGTGGGTTGGAAATCATTTCATATTTTTCACCAATTAAACTCAAATTAAACTAAAATTAATTGGAATCATTCGTAATATAATCTCTAATGTCAATTAAATACTCCTATATCTACATTTTATCATTACTTGTTGATATCCTTTGTTATAAGCTTCCTACTAGTTTATTCTGAATGCGTAGTTTCTGTTTCGAAAACATATAGGAGGAAATATTCAAGGAAGTACAAGTACATTTCCGATAAGAAAGTTCCTTGATGGAAATTTAGTACGTCTTTTGTGAAGTTGTTAAATATTTATACACGAATGACGATCATTCCTGCATTCTTCAATTAAGTTACATTAGATTCTCTATCATTTTCTAACGCCTGCTTGTAGTATGCTCCATTTTCCGTCTCTATCTGCATCAGTAATTCGTATTTCTAATTTGTTCGATGTGTCCTTGAAACGAACGTTTATTAGTCTAGTATAAATTATTCACATATTCGATCGTAGTGTATTGTCGTCGTGTTTTGAAATCGCATTTGTGATTTTAAAGTTTTTTCTCACTTACTTTATGTTCTTCTTATTATTTCATGTTTTTTCATACATTTTCGATGTTTTTCATTGCAATTTGTATGTATTTCGTATATTTCAATGTTTTTCTTCCATTTTTTGTGTTTTTCTTACATTTTTAAAGTTATCAGCCGACTTGCTAACGTTTTCAAGAGTTTATAGTTGTTAAATTTAATTGTATATACTATTTTCGTGTTTTATGGCTCATTTTTGAATGTAATTTGGCTAATTTCCAATTTATCCAAGTTTTTACTGTTTTACAAAGTCCAAATTGAGTCCAATTCCGATGATCAGAAGTAAAAACATTTTTTAAAACGCATATTTCATCATTAATACTAAAATTATGTTAACATTAAACACTGAAATTACCCTAAAAACCATGTATTCACCTATCCGTACAAAGCCAACCTATAAAACACTCAAAATCATGTAAATTCCCACCCAACACCGTATGGGATTACTTCCAACGGGGCATTATTATCACTCCATTAGTCGTAATTAACGCATAGACATAAAACATCATGAACGTCACCGGCAAACACGCACAACATATATGAATGGCGCTGAATGGCGCGTACTATACAATTTACAAAAAAAGTAAAGAACGAAAATGTGGCTGTCGGAATAAGTTTAGACGATGTGCATGCGAATAAAATTTTACGTCGTTCGCTTTATTTGCGGTGATAATGTAGGCGTGAGCGCCTCCGGTATGCGCGCAGAAGTCGATGGAAAACTGCCGTCACTCGGCTCGACTGCGAGGCAGCAGCCAGCATCCAGAGATGTGGAAACGACCTAGTTATAAACTCGTTGAAGCGAGTACACGCATGTTCGCACACAAACTCTATACAAAGTTCATTTTAGGCTGGGGACCTAAGTGGGGAATCACGTCGGAAAACGTCAATAGTTCGTTGAAAATGATATTGCTTGCGCCATCTAGCTGGATAGTCTTCAAATTTTGCAAAGGTTGTCAGGCAGTTTTACAGAATTCTGTACGTTTTTAAAATTTACAGAAAACTGTAAATTTAACTTCTTAATGCCATTCAGTGTATGTGTACTTTAGTGTTTGTCGGATAGTTGTCACTAATAGTTTTTTTTTAATTATTATTAAAATTTGACAATTTAAATTGAAAATCAGCATGAATTATTCAATTTTATTCCATGTATTATTCAAAATCTTAAATAAATCTTAATGGAAGTACAAAAGCTATAATTTATAAGACAACGAACATATTTTTGAATAATTTGGTATTGATTTGACCTTGCGTGTATTTCAACCCTGCAAGCGGCTGCTACTGTTGTTCCTGCAAGCTCCGGCGTAATGTTATGTAACATATTCTCTAGGCGCTCGTTCACGTCCAAATTGAGCGTTCCGGAATGCGCCTGGGAGCACAGGACGCAACAGTTCCATCCAAAGCTTTCCTACCCTATCCTATATACCTCCAGAAAGCCTTCTAAAAACTTGTTCCCGTTTCGCCGACAAGGAAAGCTTTCCACGCCTGGAAACACATAAAACGAGTTTTCCAAATTTCGCGTTTCAGACTTGGAAGTTGTTTGCAACTTGGGTTTTCTTCTCTTTTCTTCTCTCATTCCTAGTTCAATAAAAATATATTTTTATACTCCCTTTTGGCTGATGCACATTAATGCACTACAAACTTCCAAACCTCGCAACTAGAAGTAGATAAAAACTTTGCATAATTTGCCTGAGTCGACGTCAACGTCGGTCGGTCGTTAGTCGACGATATATAATGGGAAAAAATGGAGACTTTTTCGATCTTGGAGCATCTTTACGTATGGTCGGCACGTTTCATCCGCATAGCAATAATCACATTGTTGGAGCTTTAGCTTATTTCCTCAAATTTGCGACAATATTCTTCTTTCATCGTCTTTTCGCTGGGTTATGCTGCTTATTTTAATGCAACCCACGACGCCGACGTGGATGAACTTAAATCTAATAAGGCTCCTTACAACTCCAACAATAAAAAGAAGCAGTTGTTCTTTCATAATATACAGTATGTTTTAAGTAAGAATTTTGGTGTTATAAGATTATTTAGTGGCATCTAGGAATTTATTTTCAAAAATCAGTGTCAATGTGATGGTCATAAAATCCAAAATTAACTTTGAACTTCAAAAAAACACAAAAAATTTAACAGAATATACAGAGTGTTTATTTCAATGCCATGAATTTTAACTTTTTTAATCTATATATCAACTAGTCCGTCATAAAATTTTCACGAAAAAAATCTAATATTATTCAAATATGGTGTATGACACTACAAAAAGGTAGTACATTGTTTGCTCCGTTTGGGGTTTAGCCAGTTTTGCGGAATTTCGGCGCGGATATATCGACCTGCAGGAGCAGCGGCGCAGCGTTGACGCACGTAGGGGTTCATTGTAGAGGGGTAGAGGGCGACCTGTAGGGTATATGCTCGGCGGGTAATGCCGCGACAGAAAGGCTCAGGCATTATCCTTTCACTCCCCAAAGCCCTCGTCGTGCACCCAAGTAAACCAAGCCCTTCCAAGGCTTGTGCAGAATTTTCCATGAATCTAACTTTTTACCAATTGTTTGCATTTCGAACTAGTTTTTGTAATCTACTGGAAGATAATATTCCATTAAAGTTATTTACATTATTCTAGCGAGAGTAAACTTAGGACGACTAAAAATTTTAAATTAGATTTAAATTTTTAATCTTTTAATCTACTTTTAAATTTTTAAGATTTATCGAGTTGAATTTACTTTTTACAACAGGCAACTTTTTACAACAAATGTTGAAGAAGTGAGCCAAATTTTACCTTCGTTTGAGAGATTTGATAGTATTTCGTAAACGATACCGAAGATCAGACAAATTATTTCATTCTGTAATGTAAATCCGGAGGTAAAGTGCAAAAAGCAACAAGATGTGTCTTTTCATACGTTTCGGAATTAGAAATTTACAATTCTGCATTTGCATCTTGTTGCAGCTTCGTGTTGCCGACGAGAATGAATAGCATAGCTACCATTCTACCAAGTGAATTATGCTTTTATTCAGTGCTCTCTCTGCTCCTCGCTGCTTTATTTATACCGCTACAGTTTAAAGTGTACAGTTGCATGTTCGAAAGGGTTGAGCGCGGTTGGGTTAGCTTTCACGACGCATGTAGGCGAGATGAGGAACAATACGAGAGGAAAGCATGCATCCGCCATTAATGACAAACGGGGGGTGGCGTTGGAAAGCGGTGAAAGCGAGTAAAACAACGAATGCTACAATTATGAGGTAAGACAAAAGCTTCGAACAAAGGATGTGATAATACGCAGATATTTATCCTCTCAAACAATGTGGAAAAGTCAAATGTGACACGGTAATAAATACTTTGTATCAATTGAAGTGTGTCTTTTGGACGCACCTGTATATTTGAGAATTTGTAAAATATTTGCTCATTTTGAATCATCTTTTTTAAAAATGTGAATACGCGTAATACAACTGCACATATTAACTTAATATACAACGTGTTCTAAGCTTTATTTTTTATTATAAGACACTGATTAATTTTGCATTATTACCTAACTAACTATATTACTATTAACTAACTATTTATATCGACATTTAACTGGCACCCATCTACTCCACAAACTTTTTTCTCATCTCGAAAATTGTTGAGGAAAAAGAAGAATTTATTTATTCCAACTTATAATTAGAAAGAGATTCGTTTAGGTTGCTACAATTTAAGTCTGTTAGTATAGGCAACTAAAGATGCAATATCCTTAATTTTCCTTTACAAATTTACACGAATTACTAAACATATGTGTTATAACGTTTAGTAGCTTTAAACTGGTGTAAATACTAAAGAATATACCCAAACAAAATGAAGAAAAAGCTTTAGAAGTTCTTAATAAGGTAATAAATCTCTATGAAAGTCAAATATTATTGTTCTTGACTTTAAGGACGTCTGTCTACCCCGCAAACATCATAAAAATCAGGCAATAAACTGGCCAGACCCCAAAAAAATGGTTATTATATGTCCAGGCACGAGCAATTGTCGAAATGTCAGAAGGATGCTTGCTAGGATAACAGCCGATCGCGTGCTTACGCAATTTAATTAAACGCCAACCGGGTCACGGACGCGTCGTTGTCCTGTGATCCTGATGGCTGGCGATTATAACACTCGCTTGGCGTTAAAACGCCAACACTGCAGGACTAGCAGGATGATACACTTCTCTGTCTATCTCTGTTACTCTCATTTAATGCCTTCTCTTTTACACTCTTGCATTTAAAGTCTTTCTCTCTCTCTCTCCCTTACTCATCCAAATACTCTCTATATGCATATCTCTCTCTCTCTCTCTTTATTTCTGCCTTTCGTCACATGAAACGGCAAAAATTAATGGCGCGTAATCGTCCAACATGAGTTTACTGCAAATGTTTTTAATTTATACTTTAATACACGTCATAAAAGAAAGGAGTTTCAAACTGATGATCTTAAACAGGAAAGAATGTGTGCGACAGAAGTGATAAAAGTAATCTATATTGATCTTATTGTTAGACAAGTCAAAAAATATCGATATTGATAAATATATCGACCTCATTTTCATATTTATCGATAATTTCATGTTGCATAATAACGATATTCTTACACGCATATTTTTAGTTTGTTGAAAAAACAAGCAAAACCACGCACAACTCGCTAAGTCAAAGATAAAATGTTAGGATGGCACAATAAGAATACGTTTCGCAACCACAAGATGGCTTTATTCAAAACTAGTCAAACAAATAACTTCGCGGCACTATCAGCGAGGGAATTCCCGACCAAACACCCCCGAGCTCAATTTCACAAAGACAGCGCACAATTCCTCTGTCGAATTAGAGTCGAATCAACCGTGTCGCGCTGCGTCCGGGAACGGAATCACAGATTGTATACAGATCACCGACTTCCTTGACGCCGCGGCGTGCCGGTGGGAACAAAAACATTAGCACCGCATATGTTTGTAGGAGTGTACTATTTTCTTCGGTGGATTCACCAATATGCTTATGCAACCATCTTAACGGCCTCCAAAATGGAGGAGGGTCTTTATTATTTGATTGCTTTATTAAATTTCTAAGTAAATATTAAGACGGGTAATTCGTTTTACAGTTTATTTTGTTTAAACTTTTTAGAATATACATTTATATTTAATTTTACGAAGTGAATTGTTTGTTGGGCGACGGTTATTTTGCCACTCAAAGACGAAATGTTATTCCTCCGCATATCCACTGCGGGATGGTCTAGCAGATTAATTGGTCAATTTAGTTAAGATGAATTAACCATGTTCAATCTTGAATATTGGAGGTGCTCGCATGTAAATTATTACTGTATTCCAATTGGTGTTTGCTTCCTAACGATTGTATTTGTGTCGTATTTGTCGAAACTATTTAAACAATTCCTTGTTGGTAGATGATAGCCATTGAGGAACGTTGTACCCCAACTGTGTTGGTATTTCGACTTCCTTAATATTCATTAAACAACTAGATAGACTTACTACTCTGCTAATTGTAAGAATAACAAACTTACATTATTCAGTGGTGGTATGTGGTGAAGGTAACACAAGGACCAGTAATTGCGACCAATACAATTCGCAATTACTGGCTGAACATCAGGGCACAGGAATCCCAAAAGTCCTACAAGGAGAGATTCACACTGTGTCCGCTGGGATTTTAATGAAATTTGGTAGACGTGTAGAATAGGCCTAACAACAATACCTGTTAAAGCGAGACGGCGCACTATCCAGGTATTATCCTTTAAAAGGAGTTTGAAAATATGCATTCAAGTTTATATATCTTATCGGTGAGAGTCCTGAAAGCAGCCGGAAAAGCTCGGGGGATCGACAGAGAAGTATTCTGAGAAGTCTTAAAGAAAACGTTATGGAAAAATTAAGAACGTAAGAAGTAATGAGCTTCATCGATTACCCGAATATAATTTACAGCATGATGATGAAGTTTTAATCAAACTTTTTCGATGCCTCATTCTCGTTGCCTTATCATGAGTTTACGAAAGTAGCCTGACCACTTTTACTTTGCGTCATTTTCGAACGATTTATCACGAAGGAAAAATTATTCATCCACGTAAAAGTTTTCTTTTTCTTTCCTTCATTTACGGATCTCTGCATTACTTGAATTCGACTAAGTTAATTATTGCTCACAAACAGTGTGTATAAACACACCATAGTATATTATGAGCTTTTTAAAGAAAAAAAAAGAACGTAAGGTTTATTCCAGTAGACAGAACCGAGCCAAGGCGATAAGAAGGTGATTTAAATGTGTTGGAGGCATGGCAGGAAAAGCAGGATCGTATGTTCCTGTCTAGCGGTGCACGTGAGTGATTTATATTCCTCCGGTGGCAGGATGTAGTTTGCGATAGCTTCTAATTCCACCTATGTTCTACGTGTATAGTATTAAAGTGGAAAATTGATCAGAAACGTATTTGGAAATTGATTACGTTAGTTTCTCTTGAGTTTCACGCAGGGGTGGATTAAGTTGGGTTAGGTGCAATTTACTCAAATTAGGTAGGTGAGAATTTTGGAAAATATAGATTGGAACTGGAATGACTTTGAATTTCCCAGAAACATTGGCTATTTCCTTCTTCTTCTTCGTACACCCGGCTTGTCGCTGACCGGGCATAGGCCAGTGGCCTATCATTCTTCCAGAATTTTTCTGGGTAACTATGAGCATATTAATTCCCTTTGGGTAGGTTGCTAGCCTTTCCTAGGGTGAAGAAGACTTCTATAACGACAGCCACAGATGTTAATGTGGTTGCCGAAGCGAGTAGAGATGATATTGTCACGGCCAGGATTTGAACCTGGAACCTGCGTGGTAAGCAGCGATTTTACTAACTGGGCTACTACACTATATTGGTTATTTTAATTTGTAATTTGTAATTTTTAGTTTTTAATTTCAATTTAATTACTATTATCGTTATATTGTCATTCTGTATGACTGGCAATTTTTATGAATCGCGAAATGAATTAAATAGAAAGGGAAAGTGAATAATGCTTCCGAGATTTTACGCTACAAAGACCCACAATCATCGAAA
>WSZQ02079780.1:4621-17801 GCA_019419845.2 Weissflogia rhopalogaster
ACCTTATTCTAATGCGAATCTCAAGATAATTTGCTCTAAAATTAACAATTTATAGTTATTGATCTGAATTAATTAATTCAATTTCAATAAATTTTTCCTGTTTATAAAAAATCAGATGGTAATTAGGACAAAAAATCACAAACTCATAAGAATGCAACATAATTGTGTAGTTCTTTGGTCTATTGCTATTTGAATTCTAATTAATTCAATAAGACCATGGCGGTTTAATTAATATATTATCCTGCGTACTATCATGAACATTTCAAAATTTACAATAGGGTGTAATAATTAAAATATATTGTCCAGCCAAGTGGCGCAGTGGTATCGTCGATGAACACTGTCTATACAATCAGGTTTTTAATTTTATTTCCTGTAACTAGTATTAAGTATATTAAACTATTGTACTGTTGATTTATATATCACCTTATCAAGGCCAAACATCTATGTAACAACAAATATAGATTATAGTTAAGCTTTTGTTAAGTAGGAATACAGAACCACATACTATATTAACTGGTATATACTGTATTCATGTTATTCATTTGTAAAAATCTCTAATAAATTGTTAAATTGGAATTGGACCACTGCCCATGAGGTCCCGGGTTCGATTCTCGGTGGGGATGCATATTAAAGGGAATTCTTCTTCTTATCAATATTGATAGCCTCTAATATGACTAATTACATTGAAAAAGAAATGAATAGAGCAAATGACCATAGCAGTCGATGCTCGGTAAAATCAAAAAAAAAAAAAAACAATATAAAATGTATACTTAAAAGTATGCATAAAATTAAATGAAGAACATATATTAGTTAATTTTATGCAGTGTACATTTATGTTTATTTTTTATATAATTGATAGAATGAGGGATTATTAAATTTTACATATATTGGTAGGATTTACTCAAATTGAGTGACTTTATTATTATTCAACAACCTTTTTCTTCCACATAGTGGTGTATGGGAACAGTCACTTTCACCCGGTCTCGCTACTGATGATTCTTGCTCTGAACTTTTTGTGCATATGGGTTTCTTCCGGGGACCGTTGCAAGCGAATCACCCAACCTTCATTCGCGTTTTTACTGCGAAATCAGGAGTTCGCGGACGGCGAACCACCACCCAACGCTGCAAGCCGCCGTTTGACTGACTATGACATCATATTTATTTATTGACTAATAAATACTACGATTATATTACGGTTTTTATCGATGGAAGAGAATAAGTCCTTTATCTTATTTTCTCCACCGCCAATCCATTGAATTTCATTAATATTTTCTACCATAATAAAATATTGGTTTTAAAATAAAGTAAACAATATGTATATCACCATTGGTATTCAATTCTCAATTCTTTCGGATATATCATTAAATATTATAATAATGTGTTTTGTTATTATTACTTGTCATCATATGAGCCTCGTACTTATAAAAAAGTGCAATTCCACTTCTTTTTCTTTAATATCATTATGATGATATTATGATTTTTAATCAACGGTTTATGTTAATGTTCATTGTTTCTTCGGCATTTTTGTTTTTTTTTTACACTATATCCAAACTTTTATCTCCAGGCGTTTGCGTTTCATCAGATATAATTTTAATATTATTGTAAATATATTTCCAACTTTTTACCAACATTCATCTTTCTTTACTATGATGATATTACAGTTTGGTCATGCAAAAGTCACATTATGAGGCATAAGTTGGGTAATAGATACAGAGGAACCTGCCGTATACGGAAAGTCACGGGATCTATCATTTTGTCCATTGTTGGCAGATTTGCGCAAATGAAAAGTTGTTAACGTAGATAGCCATGCATACAACAATATCGATAGAAATATCGATATTTTCACTGTTCATGATATGCGAATGACAAAACCAGTTAAGATTGATGGAAAATAGTAAATATCAACATTAAATATTTTCAGTTTATTGAATAATCAACAATTTAAAATCATTGAGCTTCACATCCCTCCCAAAAGATGGCTCCACCATTATCATTATCACAATAATGGATCAAGTTTATTGCTTACAAAGTTTGTACAGAAACTTAAATGTTTTATGCAGTTGGACCTTTAATTCTACAATTTTGTGGATTTTCAATAATAAGCGAATTCAGTAACACTTCAAGTTTAGAAACTTCCGCCTTCATTTCATTCTTCTTATCCTGTAAATATTTTATATTCTTAAAATATGTTTCATACTCATTTAAAAGCTCATTAATTTCGTCAGAGTTATCTAATACATGATGTATCAATTCTAAATACTCAATTAACTCCTTCATAAAGCTAATTAAATCTTTCCATGTATTTATTTCCTCGCGCAATTGCATTCGTTCCTTGTCTGCTTCAATTATTAGCTTCAGGAGTTCCTTCTTTGTTATTAAATATTGTTTATGCAGACGCAACAATTTTCGTAGATTTTGTAGTTTTTCTAAAATGTGATTATCACAGAACTATAAATTCTAAAAATACAAATACAAACCTAAATTGTTGTGAAGTTCTTTCTCGGCTTTATCAATATCGCTGTTTAGGCTTTTAATATTTTTATCCGAAACTTCTTTTTCGGCGTATAAATCTTTCCTTAGTTTTGAATTCTCTGAAAGTGATCCAATTAATGATACCACATAAATTAAACATTTCTCTGTTACCTTCAAGTTTTTTATTCAAATATTTTTGAATTTTATCGACGGAAGAGAACAAGTCCTTTATTTTATTTTCTATACCGCTAATCCCTTGAATTCCATCACTATTTTCTAAAATATTAAGATTAGTTTTATAATAAAGAAAACAATATATATCTCACCATGGGTATTCAAGTCTTTTAAAATATCATTAACAAAATCATATTTCAGTTTTGCTTTCTCAATTCTTTCAGATAAATCATTAAAAATTGGAAAAATTATTTCCTCCACGTGATGTTCTTCATTTATCGGTAATGTCAAATTCATTGCTTCATTATAATAGTGTATGGCTTTCTTCTTATTATTCCTTGCAACCATTTGAGCCTCTCTTGTGCGATTCAAAAGTTTATAAGCTACGTGTATTTTCTGAGGATTACTTAGGAACATCTCCAATTCCAATTGTTTTTCTTTAATATCGGCGATTTTCATTTCGTTTATTGCATTGTTATGATTTCTATCAATTGTTTCTATTAATATTTCTTGCTTCTTCTGCAATTTTGAAATACTTTCAAAAATATCACCAATTTCGTGCTGTATTTTATTGGAAACTTCATCCAAACTTTTATCTCCAAGAGTTTCATCAGGTTTGATCTTTATATTATTGTAAATATTTTTTAACTCGTCAACTTTCTTTATTAACATGTTAAAATTGATATGTCCATTTAAATAAAATTTAATATCCTGGATACCTCGTTCGATAAGATCCAGAACCGTAGGTAAAAACTTCAATTTTACAACTTGTTGAACATGGGGCTTTTTAAGCAGCGTATTAAGCAAATCAAATATTTTGTTGTACAATGTATGAACTTTAACAAGAAACTCATAATTGTACTTGTCAACATTATTCAAATGGCTTGTAATGAAAGCAGACATTTCCTTTAAATGATTCTGTGCATGAACAAGTTTTTCCCGGAGAAACATAAAACAAGCGGAGTATTTCGTGCATTGCGCCGTTGTTGAATTAAAATAATAATTTGCTTCGCATTCATTACATGTTGCACCAATTACGTTGGGTTTACACTCGCAATTCCCGTTTTTATCATGTGAAAATGGATCAATGGAGCGATAAGCATCACATGGAGGTGCTTCAGAATCATATGGTAAATCCTCCGGAAAATCACACATTTCACAATGATATCTAACCAACATAATATAGTACTCATTTGAGGTTATGTAATTTAAATAAAGGATACAAAGATTACCCTGTAAAACCTTCTTTGCATAAGCATTGTCCTGTATTCTGATCGCAGTCTTGACTCATTGATCCTAGTTTATTACAACCACATGGTTTACATTTCCCTCCGTGCAACAATAGCCCGTAGAAACCCGGAGAACATCGATCGCAGTTTTTACCTTCTATATTTGGTAAACACTGACAGATTCCTTGTTTATTGCAAGCTGATGTACCTTGTTTACTTTCAATTGTTCCCAGCATATAACAAGAACATTTCGCTTGCCCTAGAATGTGCTTGCTCAAATTAATTGAATTTGAAAAATACATAACCAAATTTCATACCTATTGATGCATCCTCGGCGTTGACTAAACGAAATAGAATAATGAATAGAAAAAAATGTGCGACAATCATGTTCACTGATTGATGAAATCACGTAGACTGCGTTGCGCTGGAATAGATGATTTAAATCTGATATGGAATCTGGGTTATCTCATGTTTGATATTTGACTCATCCAAAAAACGAAAAATAACGACAACAAAAGGATCTTACAATTAGTCATATGTTACAGTCGTGTTTAAAATCTATGTATTTTGATATAAAAACATTACAATATGTATAAATTGACAAAATTTATGAAATATTTCTTAAGACAATGCTTCCGGTGTAGATTTCTAGTGTAATGCGTATTAAGTTATTGTAGAGAGAAATAAGACTTCTTTGGTATATTAATGACAACAATTAATTACAGTCTATCAAAAAAAATCTATCAATATGTTTGAAAAATCTAAAAAAATGTTCTATTTGTCGGTTAGATTCATAACGTTTGTCTACGATTAAAATATAAATGCTTTCTGTAAACCTAATAGGAAATCATTTGCATTCATTCTAAAAGCTAATCAGTATTCGCAGTGCCTGCGTTTATTTGAAGCGTTCTTCAGATCTCTAATGGCAGCTTCTTGAAGCATTCGTTCGGTAATGCACGTGCAATTTGCTCGATATTCTCAACTTCCTTGCGCAGCATTTCGATATCTTTGTTGTATGTGTCAACGAGCGCCAGTTGTTCGCGTTGCTCATTCTGCATATTCTTTAAAATGGCATCCAGGTTCTCATCGCGAACACGTTGTTCAGCGCGTTTCAACTCTTGCTCCAAACGCTGCAGTTCATCGTCATCAATGTATGGCACATTCTCGAGTTCTTTCAGGATAGCTTCCACGTCTTTACGAATGTCATTTACCTTTTTCGTTGCTTCCTGGGAGTCTTTCTGTGCACGGCCAACCTAAGAAAATGTATTGTTTTGTAGAGGTTAAATTGACACGTTTATATGAGGTTAGATAAAAAATGTTTTATGGTTAGATTATATTTTTAAGGTTAGATTGATATTTTTGAGGTTAACTAACCTTTTCTCTGGCATCATTGATTAACGTCCCATTGTTTTCGGTTTGATGCGATAAACGATTAAACTCGTTACGTGTTTCCACCACTCTATCAGCCATCAATTGCGCTTCGTTTTTCAGCTGTGAAACGTTTTTATCCAACATGCTCGCTTCTTTCTCCATTTGCTCGGCTTGTTTAATCGCGCTTTTCGCTAATTGCGACGCGTTTTTCGCGTTCGACAGTGCCTTGTCTGCATTCTGTTTGGCGCTATCCAATGAAGCTTTTGCTTTGTCATTTTTAATCTCGGCGTTTTCAATAAGTCCTTCTATAGTGAGTATCTGATCCAAAGCTCGTTGAGCTGCTTCCTTGCTGTCCTGGACTTTCTTATCAAATTCTAGAACAAATACAATATAAATTGAATGCGTGTTTGGGTGGCAATGATGACGATAAAAATAATCTACTTACTCGTAAGCGTTTCGTGCATACTCTTCGCATCCTTCAGAGTCTTATCACCGGAAGCGACAGCGTCGGCAGCCTTCGCACTGGCCAAGTCAATATCCGTGATCATATCAGTCGTCATATCCTGATTTTCCTGCGCCAATTTCAGCGAGTCGGCAGCACCAATAATCAGTTCGTTGACCTCTCTTAAAAGCTTCTCTCTGTCCTCCATTAGTTTATTAGCTTCTTCGAGGAGTCGTTTCGACTCTAACTTTGTTGCTTCTGCGTCGGTTTTTAACTTTTCGATGTCAATCTCAGGAAGAATCAGATTTCTTGCCTCAGAGAGCAGAGTTAACGCTTTGTTTTTATTCTCCAGCGACTTCTTGTGGGCATCTTCGGTCAGTTGCTTCACGCGGTTCAGCTTATTCTCGGTGTTGCTGAGATCTGTACGAAGGGCTCGCATCTCCTGCGTAATGTTCTTCTGTTGGTCACTAGCGTTCTTCGCCAATTCATACGCATTTATCGAAACGTTCTTAGCGTCAATTGCAGTGCTAACAATTGCTTCGGCTTGATCATCTAAAACATCCGCGAATTTCCTCGCTTCTTGTGCAATCTCAGTCATTTTATCCGAATGCTGACCGAATAATTCAGCGCGTTCGCGGGCCTTTTCAAGGGCTGCCTTTCCATCGGTAAGAAGTTTATCTACAGCTTGATCGAGAATTTCCTCCGCATAACGGACATTCTCGTCGGTTTTAGTTATGTTCTGTTTGGCCATATAATCTTGTTCCTTGGCTAATAGAATGCTTTCTTCTATCTCCTCTAGAGTACGTGAGATAGCTTTCTGTCTTTCGACTATGTCATCTAATTTTTGCTTCAGGGACTTTTCGTCACCTCCCATTCCTTCTTTAGCCATATCTGCCAGTTCGTGAACTTCTTCCTTAATATCATTTAGTTGCTCTTCGAACTTATCATCGTCGATTACAGTCGGATTACGTTCTATTTCATCAAGTATTGTACGCAATTGTTGGAGTTTTGCAAAGTGATTCGCAGAAGCTTCCTGTACGAGGTTGTAGCAAGGTGGACAATCGACACACCCACGTTGACGATCGTATTTGTTTTCTTTGCATCTATCACAACGTCTTCCTTCAACATTGTCCAGACATGGGCATCGTCCAAATGAATCACATTGGGGGTCTTTGGAACCAATGTAATCACATTCACAAGCCTTGCAGCCATCAGTTGAGAAACCGTACTTGAATGGTTCGCATTGGTCACATCTCAGCCTAAAATTTGCAAATTAAATTCGATTCATAGGTTGTGTTCAATGTGATCAACCGCCTTCTTAAATGTAATTAACATATGTGTATTTCTAATCAAATGTATTAAATATCTTACCCAGTAATACCAGGTCGGCAATAACACTGCCCACTTAAGATCCCACAAGTGTGGTTCAGAGATCCAATAGGGTCACAATTACAAGACGAACATCCATCTCCACTTTGAATATTATAGTAACCTTCCTCACACTTGTCACAATTGCGTCCCTCCACGTGAATCTTGCATCTACACATCCCGGAAATCGGATCACACACGGGAGAACCATCAAAGTCTTCGATAGTACCAGCTGGGCTACACTGACAAGGTTGACAATCACCCTTGGGAAGACCCAATGCATCACCGTAGAATCCTATGAGAATCAGATGTTATAATCTCGCCTTTCGTCTAATTGTAAATTTAATTTACCTGGAAGACAACTTTCACATCTTGGTCCCCCTGTATTATGAATACACTTGAGACATTCCCCGGTGGTAGTATTGCAGTTTCCAATAGCATTGGTATCAATATTTAGATTACATTCGCACGATTGACAGGGACTCTTCGTCCCATAACGACCAGTTGGATCACCAAAATATCCATCCGAGCAAACATCGCACCTCGAACCTGTATATCCCAACGGACACTCCACACACACCGTGTCCTCTTCGAGTTGAATACAAGCTCCACCATTAGGACACCCACAAGGTTGGCAATCCTCCACGGTCCCGCCCAATGCATTACCGTAGTAACCACGCGCACACAGATCGCAATTATCACCGGCGGTATTATGCTGACAAATGCATCGTCCCGACTCGGCATCACACATATCCGCATGTTTATTGCAGTTGCATGGTACGCACGACATAAACGGACCGATCGACGGCGAATGGCGGTAGCCCGGGGCACATGATTCGCAGAATTGCCCAATGTAACCTTTGTCAAGATGATTTAATGGATTTTTAATATGGACACGGAGGATTAGTGCTTGATTTACGGCTCAATTACGATAGCGATAAAAAAGTACGCAGTCACTTACCTTCGGGACATGAGCATTGTTCCACCCACAGAGCAGGTTTACCGGCGACGCCACGCGATGCAGTCTCCAAACGTACATGTTGCAAGAAGCCAACGGCATTCTGCTGTGAGTAAGTGGCGCGGATCTTAATGGCGGTGAGGTCCGTCAGGATGGACATGAAAGCACGCGCGGATAATCGCGGATTCCAACCGTATGAATAATGCTCGTGGAGTCTGAATTTATATTCTTGATTCTATAAAATATACAATATATTTAAAACCTATCCTATACTATTGATACTGGAAAATCAAACATACCTGGATGGATGGCAACTCATTTCCTTGAGCAAAAATATGATTCGTAATCGTGGATCCGGCACCTTCAAGAATAATATCCGTAGCTCCTGGCACAACATAGCCACCTCCAGTTCGCAGCGTAAATTGCAGGAGCTGATTGTAGGAAGCCCTTTGATCTCCAAGAAATTTATCAGGAGCGATAAAGTAGTAGTTATCCTGATTATCGGCAGCTGCTACACCAATACTGTGGGATAATGCATTGTATTGCATATCAATGCTTCGATTACGCCCATCCATTGCTCGCCAACGTTCGTTACTCTTGGTAAACATCGATTCGATTTGGTACCGATTGTAACCGTTCGCCGATTGACACTCGGAGGAGTGGCCGTAGCAGAAACAAGGCGTACAACCAAACTCATTATCCAAGTCCAGGTTAAAGTATCCGGGCTTGCACTCTCGGCACCGTTTACCCTCGACGTTGTCCTTGCATGTACAGGCTCCCGTGTACGGATCGCATTTGGGTACATTCTTCACGGAACCCGCATCACTGCATCCGCACGATTTGCAGCCGTCCGGCCCAAAGTTGTAGAAGTTCTCGTCGCACATGTCGCATTTGTCACCGGTAACGCCTGGGCGGCACGAGCACTTGCCTTCGTAGTTGCACTGCAACGAGCGTGATCCTTCTGGGTCGCAATCACAGGCCTGGCAGAATTGGTCTTGATTTTGGTAGTAATTCTCTTTGCAGCGTTCGCAGTTTGGTCCAGCACGGTTGTCCGCGCAGTCCATACAATGTCCACCATGACCTGTCTTCTTGTAGAGTTCGTTATCGAAGTAACAGCGCTGGGAGTAGCCATTACAATTACAAGCTGTTGGAAAGATAATTAGTATATATTTTTTTAGTTTTAAGGGTGTGGCGATGTAAGAATTGTTCCGGGAAAAACATTTAGTAAGAACTTTAATTGTTTCGATAATGCTTTCCAAAGCAGTGACATCCCCGGATTGTCGGGATGTCATTGAAGATCATTCTGTTTTATGTTTGACTGAAGTTATCTCATGAGGGATACTTAAGTACCAACTTAACCTCACTCTCTGTTAACCAACCGGTCGGCATCCTGCGGGCCGCCAAGTGACACATTTGTAGTTAACATCAGCCGATAGACACTTTCAAACGGGCACCGCAAATGCTGCGACATCGTACCGCTGAGCCAAAGACTATCAGACTTGAAGGACTGCTGGCCGACGATTACTCGTCGTCTGACGTGTGGGGATCAGAAGAACCAAAGTAATAAAACAAACCCATCCAAGTCGCGAGCTGAACTCTCTTTATTGGGGGTGAGCACGGTGCTTTATGCCACTCTACGCCTTCCTGAGGGGACGCCGCACAATGGCCAATTTCGGTTAAAAAAAGAAGACATTAATCAATAACTCGAATTTTAAGCATCCCTTGAAGATTTTCTGTATTAAGTCTATTATTGGAGTGTATTTTATTTAAGTTTGGTGGTTTCGCCTATTTTTCGTTGGGGATGACCCCTTTATTTGCTGAAAATATACCCTATTTCATAAATTTTTTGGAGTTTGATTTTAGTCTCAAAGTACTCACAAAAATATGCTCTTTCCGATGATACCATACAATTTATTGTTTGTTTGAGGGGAGGGACCCCTTTATAAGGTGTTACTTTTACATTATCTCTTATGGAGTATAAACATCATCCTGGGAAATTCCACTTAATAAATTTCAGAGGAGTATGAATTTTGGCTTAAAAAATCCATGAGGATTCGCTCTTTCAGATGATGCTGCGCACATAATTGTTTGTTGGGGGGGGGACCACATATAAGTCGTCATCACCTATGAAGTTTATATGTCCCCCTGAAATATTTCGGTCGGCTATTCGTTTAGAGTTTTCATTTCGGTCCCAAATTACTCACTGAAATATTTTCTTTTAGATGATACCTCATACTTAATCTTTTGAATGGGGGGAGGCCCATTTATGCCATTTTATGCGTCCCCTTGGAATATTCGGTAAGTTTTTAAGTTAGAATTTTCATTTTAGTCTCAAATAACTCAAAGAAATATGTACTTTTATATAATACTACATACTTAATTATTTGAACAGGGGAAAACCCATTTATGCGCCCCCCTGAAATATTTCGGTCAGTTTTTCAGTTAGAGGTTTCATTTTGGTCTCAATTTACTCACAGAAATATGTTCTTTTAGATACTACATATTTAACTACATTTGGGGGAGTCCCATTTATGCTATATTATGCCCCCCCCCTTCCCCGAAATATTACTGCTCAATTAGCCGTTTAAAATTCGAGTTATTGATTAATGTCTCGTTTTTTACCCGAAATTGGCCATTGTGCGCCGTCAGGAACCGCCGGCGCCGTTGATTCGCGTCAACCGTCGCCCACAGTAACCGCTATTGCTGACGAGTAACACCTGTATTCAAAAGTTTCCGACACTTAACCTCACCTATCCTAAGCTAACTTAACGTAACCTAATTTGTAAACAAGTGCAAAAAAGACACACTGTAAAGCATTTCCTATTTTACAATATTTATTCCACAACTTTTTCTACAACTGAAGTGGTGTAAGGGAAGTATTTTCTATAAACAAAAATAAAATGTATGCCGCTAATGATGTCACTTGAGATGTGCTTTCCTTTTCCGTACATCGATCCGCAAAGGGTTTGCGTTGTTGCCTTATAAGCCACGCATTGTTTTACGATGGCCTTAAATAGCCACCGCTGTTGCTGCAAGAAGTAAAGTGAAAAGGCATGCACGGAGAAAATGTGCTCCCATTGTGGTCACTCGACGTGGTCGATATTGCCAGTGGAATATCGTGGGATAAAAGCCGGTGTGGAATTTCAACGGAATGTCATGTATTTCGTATTTTTATGCGCGATTAAAGATTATCTCCGTCGACTGATTAGTATCTACAAAGCATACTACATGTTTATCCACAAAGAACAATTTTATGTTCTCTATTTTGTCGACGTTTTATTTTGGTCTTATACCAACCGCCAAGATAAACAGCATTCAAATTGAGATGCTTTGCTCCTGGAATACTGTAAAAACTTTATATTTTATATCCTACAATGTAGTATGTAGTAAGTATGTAATTTTATATCCATACAAAGCCGTGCGCTTATAAAATAAGGGAACCTACACGAATATGTATAGGTTATCTGAATATATAACCTAGTATACAACAATAGCGTGTTTTTCTTCAGAGAACAATTGTACATTAAGTTTACTGCTAAGCATGAGCAAACCTAATTTGGACAAATATTGCTAGTCGTATTGTCGTTAAGATAGAAGCGATTATACATACTGATTGTGAGTATAAAATACCTTTCTTTGTTTATCCATTTTATTATGCTTTATATTATTGTGGTAAAGTGGTATTAATTAATTTAATGCTGGTCAGATGGATTGCTATTAAAGCACTTGATGGCAATGACTGGACATGCACATAATTTATGTCTTTGCAAGGAATTTATTTCGAATTAAATGAATTGCGTTCCATGTTGGTCGTGTAATTTATCATTGGGTTGTTGATTTTTAATTATACCAAACGATATTGATTCAAAGTGCGTATATATTTAGTTTGATTTATGAAATTCCATCAAATGCAATGTTTTTCGTTGTTTTTGTATAAAAATTGGATATTGAATTACAAACTAATAAAAATGTTTACACTGATTGTGTATTCCAAATTGTTGAGTACTGTCATTCTTGTGACATCTGCTTTGTAAATGTGGATCAGTTTATAAACATTGATTTGCATGTAAAACGGATAAGGTAAATATAAATAGGTTTACGTTTTATTAATTAACATAGCAATAGGCATATATTTGGTACGTTCTCTTGGTTTCAATACGATTTCACCATGGATGAACTTTGCATTGCGTCTAATTAATTATGAAATGCTATAAGTTTATGTTTGATATAACCAATTCATTAATACCATGAGAGCCGCGCCGGCAGAATTGTTGGCAAGGTGTCCGCTCTGTGAAAAGGTCTAGTAATACTTTCATCACTAAAACTGTTTAATCTGCATGAGTTGAAACATGGAAAGTAAAAAACTCGGAAAATCTACTAGAGAAAACTATAAGGGAACTTATGAAGTTGTTAAATTCGTATTCATATTATCTTTCATTGATTGAAAATGGAGGTGCAGTGGTGTCAAACTAGTGGCCATCATGCAGTCCGAGATGATCACGGCTGAAGTCAATATTTCTAACGAAAAGTAAGTAACTTTTTTCTCATTTTTTAGTAGGTGCTCATGCGGGGGGCTTTCATTAGAGGCTACAATTATAGGGGCACTCTTGTGTGGAACGTTAATTTTGTGCCATAGTGAGGAATTCCATTTGCCTGATTATTGATTTTGCGGCTCATTTGAAGTTAAACAGTTTATTTGGCTTAAGTACGCATTTGAAATACATGATACAAGTGCAATAGTTTATAAATTACAACAATCATCCAAGGAGACTGAGAAAAAAATGAGGTGGATGATGGTAATGATGGCAGAAAAAAACCTTGTAAAACGAGAAAAGTACAAACCTAAGCATATGGAACTCGTGCCATCATTTTATATATGAATTCTATAGTACATCTATGTTTGAATTTAATTTGACGCGGGCGTGAGTACTTGAAATTGTCGAACCGCGCAAATATTGTAACACAAAGGAAAAACTAGGCAATATCTAGTGCTATCTAAAAATAAAATAATTTTATTCCTTTCAAGAAATTTTTAATAAATCCATTTTTGATATTCTTTTTACCGAAGCATTAAAATATTGAGCCATCATATTAACTTCACTCTGCCCTTCTATCCTTCGGACTTCCGTATATATACTGATTTTTTTCCTACATAATATAGTTTCC
>WSZQ02079791.1:0-17797 GCA_019419845.2 Weissflogia rhopalogaster
CCCGTCGACCAGTACGAGCCGATCGTCTCCAGCTGCCGCCTCCGCCTGGATCTCATCGTTATCTTAATCTCATTCATCTTATATTTCATTTCATGTATTGTCGTACAATAAAATCCCACAGATCAATTAAAGGGGGATATCTCTGACAGAAATTAACATGCAGGAATTTAAAAATCATCACATCTTTTGTTCTATCCACATTTGATTAAAACATAATGGTTAGAGATTAAACGGCGTTCCATAAAATTTTATTGTGTTTGGTATCTATCGGTAGATAATAAAAGGACACATTCAATTTTATTAAAATTAAGTTAAGTAAAGTGCAAATTGTTGTAACGCGTAGGTTGTTAACGGAAAAGGGGTTCAACGAAGAAGTTTGAATAGGTTCAGTGAGAACTAGTAGCTCGAAAGCGTTAGTTAATCATCATTGCCAAACCAAGCAAACAATATTAACATAAAAAAAGAAAGATCCGACAGGAATCAGGTCGACGTCGCAGTGGACACACGAAGTGGTAAATCCGCGAAAACGCGTGGTTGTGTCAACCTAATTCAAAACACTCGAGCGAACTGAAAATTTGTGTGCCGTTCAGGAAGGAAGAAGGTCCATGTGCGTTACAATTTTGTGCGCATCCCCCACTCAAAAGACAAACATGCGCACAAAATCGCGTCCAACAGAAACTAACCGTAACATTGTTTATTTAATTTTAAGTAAAGAATGTGGTGAACATCTTTGCCGAAATGAATTGCTTTTTTCTAGGTGGAGACAGTTATTACTGTTGCCCTTTCGTAAAAGTATACCTACTCTAAACCCTTGAATGTCCCAGAACGTTGGGCGTTTTATTCGATCGAATCAAAAGGCCTAGTAGGAGGTTTTTGATTACTCCAGCATCGAATTAAAACGGATAGAGATTACACGGCGTACCTTAAAACCATATTGTGTTTGGCATCTGCCGGTGTATTGAAATTTAATTCTACGGGTTATTTTAAATGAGATACTTTGGTGTCGCGGCTGGAAAGCTTGCTGCTAACTTCCTATCGATTAATAAATACGTACCCTGAATGGATTTTTCTTCATACAACATAAGAATCGGTATAGAGAATATGATACTGCATAACCACGCTGCTATTATGAGGCATTTGGCACGTTTCCCTGAAAAAAAAAAACAAGTACGTTCACACACATGCGGGGAAATCGCATAGCTATCAATCAAACAGTCTTACAGCTGCCTGAGAATTTCATCGGGTGTCTAATCGCGTCGTATCGATCAATGCTGAGCGCTACCAGAACGTATGTTGAACCATATGTGACCACCACCTATCAGAGATAAGAAATTGCGTTTTATTTCGGAAACAAACTTTGATGATTTATGGTATCTTAGTATGTCGGGAAAATTGCACTTCCCTATCAATTTAAAATTAGAACCACATAGTTTTAGTATTAGAAACAATAGTTATGATAATGATGAAAATATCTTATATTGCTATGACAATGCTGACGTTAGCGTCAGTTGTATCGAATGCAGGCGCCTCCGCCAATATTTCCACCACGTAAATACAGTCGATCAGGATTGAAGCACGCCCAGGGACGTGCAATCGTAGGGATTTGCGTGGGCTTTGCCGATTGGGAGGCAGATGGAGGCGTATTATATGTGCATGCGGAAAGTACTGTCGCGTATCCATTACGAGATTTGCGAGGTATGCCAAACCAACAAAGGATTACGAATGGGTTCTTTGTGGGAGAGTATGGTGGATGTTGCTAAATTGCACAGTGTTGACACAGAGTTGAGATGCAGGGACTATAACCCAAATTGACTACCCTATATATTAAAATTTGATATAATTTAACCTAAGCTAATTGTAACCTAGCCTAAGCTACGCGTTAACTAACCTAAGCTAATTGTAACCCACATTAACTATAATCTTAATATCCCTATAATCTTGAAATTCGTAATGTTGAGAAATTGATTATTCTCTTCTAATAATTTCACCGTATGAATGATTGCTCCCTTCAATGTAATTAATTTCTTCGATGTAGATTCCATTTTCCCTTCCCACCACAGTACGAAACCGATACTTCAAAGTTTGTAGTTAAGAGGACAGGGTCCGACCGGTACCACGTAGTGACAAAATGCGGTACTAAAACGTGCACATCAAACTTAATTCTAAAATATTTTCTAATCGGCATGTTACAGAATGCCCAACCTTATACGGATCGATTCCTCATTAAATATAGTTTGTTTTGATTTGCACATTTACGCCTAAATGTTGGGTAATTATTGAGATATTTATGGTGTAAAAAAACGTCTTTTCCGAGAAATGTCGAGTTTTAGGTTTTTCATTTTTTTAATATTTCCCGTTTTGCTAGGATTATAAATCATGCACCAATCGATTCAGCGTGAAAATATCTTAAAACTCCTTGGACAGTTTTTCATTTGATTACTTAGAACTGATATTATAATTCATGAAAGTTGTCAATGAAATTATCGACGATGTTATACTCAATAGAAATTGATTATTCTCTTCTAATAATTTCACCATATGAATTGCATTGCTTCCTTCGATGTAATTAATTTTTTCTATGCAGATTCCATTTTCCCACCACAGTACGAAACCGTTACTTCAAAGCTTAATTGTGACGAAACTTTGAAATTTTCTTTTGGGCAAACGGTTTAAAACGGTGTAAAACCCCGTGAATATAAATTATTTATATATGTGTACATTGCGTTCAAAAAAGTTTCATTCCTTATAAGTCTAAAAGAGCCGAACACCAATCCTACACTTAATTCGAACGAGAAATAAAATCATATTTCCGCAATCTGTGATATATTTTCTTAATTTATTTTTCGTGGAAAACACGTGACCCACTCGAGTGGAAATAACGGAAGTGGCCGCTTTGATTAACCACATTTATCGCTTGTGGCGGAAGGACCAACAGTTTTTATATCGCATGCTCCAAATACTCTCGGCGCTGGAAGTTGTTCTGCTGGGAGTACACTTACCTGCAGGAATTTTACCAACTTGCACATGACGTTGCCAGCGTTCCACGAGATTGTCATACGCCAGACGATATCGGTGAGCACACTGATCAGTCCAACGAGCAAATCTGAATGAATATGTTAAAAATTATTTCTTGTGAGCTTGGTGATTAAAAAATTCAGAGCCATACATACGATGGTTAAATACAGTTAATTACAACATAGCAGGGATATCCTGACAAGGTTATACTCACAATCAGAGATTACGTATATTCCCAAACTGGTGTAATTCTAGGAACGGAAGCGATTTACACGTTCCGCTCCTCAGGGGATTCATAGTCAGATTATAATTGGGTAATGCGATGTATGTTTACCTGAGAGTGCCAGGTGGCTGATGAAGAAGTTCATCCGTGATTTGCGCGATTTGCGACTGTAGAGTGTGATCAGTACTCCGAAGTTGCCGGCGACGATAACAACGAAGAGTATCCATAGTACCGTGAATTGTTCAGCCTGAAATGAGAGCAATAAACACTAAGAGTTGGCAAAACTCATTAGCATAAATCAAGGTAGGAATGAACCACTTCTGTTTGATTGATCCTCACAGCGTATAATCACTGAAATTGCTGGCTCCAATCAATATATTCTCCGGCAAATGCAATTAAATCGAAATCGAAGCGAAATAATAACCGTAATTAAAGCAGGTTTAAAGATTCGTTAATTGCACATGTTTTTGCTGGTGAAGCGTGCGGATGTAATTTCGGCATCCGATCATTTTCCACGCAACATCCACTCATGCTTTTGACTACTATTTACTGTTCGCTATCCTGCTGGGCGCGACACATACCCGCTATAAAACGTGATTGATGAACCGCAGATTTATCTTCGGTAACCTACTGGAAGCTGCCCGAGTCAACGGGAAGACACATCCGCTTGCCATCTTTCACAGACACTCGTGATTATTTCGGGGGTTTATCAAAAACGTTACTTGCCAGCCCTCCGAATTCCCACAGGTTCTCCAATCTAATATTATTTCATCGTTTTTCGGTCATTTTTTACGTGGAATAAAAGACCGACATGTTTACAGACCTCTAAATTGTTTAAAAGCTAATTTTTTATTCACAGACATTCATTCATTTTTTATTGTATTTTTTTATTCTAGATAAATTCAATCTAGATTTGCTCACAAGATTCTTTTTGCACATTTCGAGCATGCTCTGCTCTTTGCTGACCAATCTTGATGAGATGTGAGATGGGTCGTAAATCATTTCGTCATTTTGATTATTATAATGGCATTCCCTAGCTATTTGCTCTCAACCTGCGTGCGCAAACACGAAGTATCATATAATAAAACGTCTCCGAAATATTACCTCCAGAATGCTCAATTTCTACGTACAGAATTTATCTAAACCACAAAAGTGTTTACAGACTTTTGTTATAGTTGAACAGGATTCCCTTAAATTGGAAACAACTGTAAATCGACTTGATTAAAACCGCAAGTAAACTTGTATCTATCCCATACCAGGACGTCCCTAACTTGGTGATTTCATACATGTAATCATGATGTACATAATTAAACTGGAAATAAAGTCGAGTTAACGACCGTTTTGATCTGTTGAAAGACGCACATTATGTAATACGATTAATATTAATGCCACATGTTACAATCCTTCATAGTTTAACGCAAATTTTATGTATCATGGAATAAAAGAGATAAAAACACTCTTTTACACACATCTGTGATCTTAGCCAATGATAAATTCAGCTAGCACAATTTTTGAACTAAAATTTCTAAAATTTTTAGTTTTTAAAAACTTGTTTGAGTTTAAACTTTGGTCTAAACACCAGAATTTAGGCAGCGTTCAGCTCAGACACTAGCAATTTGATTCGAGCATTTTAGGTTTTTCCGACATGTATTCGACATTTGTTATTATTTGTGTTGAGTAAGAGTAGCAGTAGTTTTTATTTTTGTAGATTGCAGATCGAGTGTGTGATGAGATATTGTGTGTACTTGTTTGCACTTGTCTGGTTGAGTTGTGTGTGTTTAAAGTTGTTAGTAGAGTAGTATTTATAATGGGGCCCCGCCTCGAGGACTCGAACCTTGGCCGCCGGCGTGATACGCCGTGGAGTTACCCACTAAACTATGCTGGCGTGCCGCTATTTCTTACTTTCTTTTATTCTTAAATTAGCCCTTTGAGGACTTTTTCAAATTTCTCGATTTAGCAATTTTGAATTCATAGCCTCCATGTTATGTATATGGTAAACGGTATACAAAATTCCATGTATTTCAATATTCAATATATTTCAAAAATTCAAAAATACTTAACAACAACAACAACGATGATGTGAACTCACGATGGTGTGGCCGCGGATATGTGCCCAACGAAAAACAGCCCTAAACCCTAGTCATGATGACATTTCCCGTTAATTCACTTTTACAATTTAATTCACTCAATATATTACGAGGAAATAAATGTCTGTATGAATTTATTTCAATCCTAAAAATCATGACTTCCTTTGTTCATGTGGTTTCCCGGTAATTCAAATTTAGAACCGCCCTGAAATTAGTAATCAATCTGCTTTATATTTACATTGGGTCGAGTCATAGTTTATGTTTTATATAGCTTGGGTTTTACTAGCACTTCTCCTGGGATATTGATGTCCAGCTATCGGACCATCTCTTTGGGGCCTGCCGGTGTGGTGCTTTCCTTGTGGTCTGCCCTCTTTCACCATTCGCGCGATTCTCTCGGTCTGCATTCCCTCAACGTGGTCGTTCCACATCCTTCTACGATTTCTTGTCCCTAGCACTATGTCCGGAACATTGCACTTCTTTCTAATATCGCTATTCTGTTTCTTCTCCCAGATGGTTAGTCCGCTTATTGCTCTTAGAGCGTGCATCTCTGTTGTTCTGAGTATGTGTTTGGTGAGGGCGGTATCCGGCTCTTGTTTCCGCGGCGTAGATTAGAATAGGTCGTATGCAGGCATTATATATACGGGTTTTGCTGGATATAGACATGTTCCGGTTCTTCCATACAGAGTTCTGAAGCTTTGTTCGCTGCTTTGTTCGCCTGTTGTCTGACGTCTTCTGCCAGGTTTCCCCAGCTAGAAATCCATATTCCAAGGTAGTTGATCTGCGAGACTTGTTCAATTGTTGCGTTATTTTTAACAATTTTGGCCCTGATGGGTATTTTGGAAATTATCATACATTTTATTTTTTTGGTTGAGATAGTCATGATAAGTTTTTTTGACGATTTCTCGAATGCGTGAGCTAACCTTTGCAGTCCGTCTTCGGTGTCCGCGAAACATACGCATAGCGTCGTCTGCGTAACATACATACAATGCGTATGTTACGCATTCTCCGATCTTATATCCTTCCAAAATGGTGTGTGATAAAAATAGTTACGTGTGCCAACACAAAGCAGAAGATATTTTTACGATGACAGCAGTCAAACAGTTTTCACATGTTCTGCGACGTGCTGCATCGAATTATCGCTGTGAATGATTCAGTGTATATTAGAAAGAAACGCTGTAAGTTTTATGGATGACTTAATTTTCCAACCAACTTCTATTGAGATAAAAACCTATAATTGCCAAACTCAACGCACGCCCACCCGTTAATGCCCCGCCGGTGGGCGTTTAATTAATCGTCAGCAACGCGCCAACTAATTAATTCGCATTAAATTTCGCTGGTGCGGTTATTGACGGCATACTTTAAACACCGCTACGTCGCCGCATTGTGATTAATTAGCTGCGAATGTGTGAAGTGCGCGTGGAAGCTTTACCTACGCAGCCAGAGAATGGCTGCGTTTTCGAGTGTTTGCATGTCGAATGTGTCTTTTAATATGTTACTAGCGCGATAATTAATTAGCGCCGATGATTCCGACCATGACTCACGAATACAAACAGACAGATCAACAATTTGCGCGTGCAATTGATCGCGAAGTAATGAGGCCTGTGCTTAATCGAGATCAATTCCAAGTTTTACGCATAAGTTACAGCTAAGTTTGCAACCTTAATGGACAATTACACCACAACATGTTTTCTTTATTATTTTCAAAGCCAAATCATAATAAATTTTCATGTTTATAATTGTTAGATATTTCGTGAAACTGGGCAATTTCACATTTTTGCAGTCCACCTTTCATATGCGCATTTTCCTTGGGAATAAACTGGTGATTGCGAGAGGCAATTACCGATACGATTTTGGCGACGTATATCTAAGAAACTAACAATCCCATTTGATCTTGGCTTTATTTGAAATGTGTGTTTTGGTCAACTTGAGAGATAGCCTTTTTATTTGTTCTTTTTAAACTTAACACTTTGACGGTTTCTAAATTTTAAATTTTCCAGGCCTTGCAAGTTTGTATGAGTTTTAAAAGCGTCGCGCATTTAGCGCATTTCTCATTTTGAGGTGCAATTGAAAATATATTTTAGGTATATTAAATATTAAGGTGTCAAAATGAAATAAGTGATAACCTGTTCCTCAACTCATTTACTTCATTATGATATGAAAATTATATCAATCCGTTGTTGACAAGTCCCTCAATTACGGCGCACGTGTGTGTATGTGCCGCCAAAAAGAGGCGGTCAGTCACAACCTCCTGGACTGGTATCCTGGACTAGTATCTTGAAGACGGTGTAGAGGCGTAAATTCTGCACGGAATGACGACATCTTGCGCGATCAGCAGATGCAGCACAAGTCGAAGCAGTCGGTTGTAGAAACACTTGAAAGGCGAAACATTCACAACTGAGGTTCTTAGGCACTTCGTTGTTGTGAAGTGAATCTAAGCAGTGTTCTCTTACTACTGATTTATTGAATCTGTTGAGTTGGATGCCTAAGATAAGGGTTACTTGCTGCGCCAATATGCTTAAGACGTTGGGTATGCGCTCAGTAGCAATGGGGAGCGGGCGCTGCGCCACTTGTATTTTGTTTTTGTATTTGTGTGTTCATTGTGCCGTTTTAATAAAGTCTTTGTGCTTTTTTACTTCGTGTATTTTGAACTTTAACGTCTGAGGTGAGCTTTGAGCAAAACTTGTGTCGCGATAACTCAAGGAACTTAGCAGAAGATCCAGTTAAGTCTGGTCCCGCGCTATCAACGGGAAATAAATTAATGTTTTTAAAAACTGCCACTATCGCGTAACATAATCTAAATTACAACCTTATATACTAAAAGATATGGATGTAGATAGGGCGCAAATCTATCGCAATTTTTCAGCATGTGTGGACGCGCCCCACTATCAGCTAATATGTGTGAAAACAAGGCGCCTAAACAGCTTAGGAAGTTTAAGACACATAGAGTACATGCAAATATAATTAAAATTAAACAAATACAAACACAACTACTAATACAAATATAAATTTAGATAGAAATATAAATACAAATATTTTTGAGTTCAATAACAACATTTATGGTGTTTAAAAGACACTCTACTCTAAACACTTCATTTTCGACTTCAATATATCAAATAGTTTCTTATTTCTTGTACTTGCCTATTTTTCTACTCCTGTTGTATAATATACATATATCAGTATCGATTTGGAGTAAGAAATGGCATACATATTCTACGCGTACTCACTGGTAGCACACGTAGTTCTAGACAAATGTAAGGAAATCAGTGTGCGTGGCTGCACTGAGAGCTAACTACAATAGGCGTTCTTCAAATATCAGATAATTTCTTATGTACTTTCCTTGGGCATAAACATTTTGTTTGTTGTTGTTTAATATACACATTTCAGTATCGATTATGATTAAGAAATGACATGCATATCCGACGGTTGTCCATATCCGTACTGCCAGAACAAGGCAAATCCGTAAGGAAATGCGTTTAGAGGTACATCTCTTATTTTCATCCTCTGAATATAACCTTTTTACCACACCATTTAAATAATTAAAACATTCCGTTCAAATTTGCCACGGGATAACAATAGGCGATCTGCAGAACTTGATCTTTTTTTCTTTATTGTTATTTACACTTTGAAATCATTATTTTAAAGGGGTGTGCTATATATTGAGGGACGGAGTAACTTTATTTGGTTTAGTCTCAACCTGCATAACCCGAAAAAAAGTCATACAATGAATATATCTAAGAAAACAAAGAAACATATGAATAAAAACATGATCCCCTGGACTTAGAAACACTTCATAACACTATGAGATATATTTTAAGAAATAAAGTGACATTCATCCTGCAATGTTCTGTATTTTGCAAGCAATTAAGACTTTTACTTTGTTGTACTTAAATATGACAGATTGTACATTGACAATAATCAAATGAAAGTTGACGATGAAAATCATACTATAGATCATGTACAATGTAATAATAATTTATATATAGTTTTACATCAATTATTTAAAAAGCTAAAACGCACACCTCATTTTTTGTTTATACTATTCTGTTCGGATAGATGATTGTCGTAAAATAACGAAATCTCAGAAAAGGGGAAAGTATAAATATAAGTTGTATTTTTAAATCCATTATATGATGTTGTCTTTGCAAGCAAGCGCTGACGTTTACGATCGTCGATGTGCGAATAGTCATAATCCGATTTCCTAGCACAATTAAATGTCAGTTTTTCGTTGCAAAAAGCAAATAAACAGTAGATTCGCATCCGTCACAGTGTCGTCGGCGAAACGAAATCGTTAAAAACGCGTTTGCGGACGCGCACATCCATCACGACGCCACCGTACGGCCAGGAAACAGACGATCATCATTGCGACGACATCAAAAAAAGTTATAAATATCGACAGCGCGCGTGTGTTCCACCGAAACAAAAAATAGCCCGGCAAATTAATGTTGCCCCTAACATCACGTAAACGCCGCAACGTGTTAATCGCACTGATAATCGAGCACAACGAAACCTGTCGCCGTCATGATTAATTAATGAACCGCATTAATTTGACGTGAGAAATGCGATGGCAATTGAAATATTCGCGGCGAAGATATCAACGGCGCTCCGTTGAAATGTATTACATTGCCGCAGGAATTAGGACTTTTGGGACCAATTTCATTGATATTTTCCAATAATTAATATAAAAGTCAACAACATTGGAACTCCAACAAAATTAACAATTGGATCAGCCTCGAGGAATAGAAGATGAAAATGCGAAACTCGGTCAGGTGGTCAAGAAAGAAAAAGAAGAGGAATTAGATGAAACGTCAATGGCTTCTACCATAGGAACGACAGAAGCATGTATGAACCACCTAGGCTGCATCAGCAAGCTTGTATTGGGGCTGGTGGGAAGTGCATATGGTGGAAATATGTTCCACGTCAGCAGCGACATGAGATCGCATATTAAGTTAAATAGCACATTACCTCAAAGTACAATCGAAAAATCATATATGTTTTACATAAAATTCAACAAAATTACATATGACGTGCAAAACCGACGTCTTTGCTTCTATTCGTGCGTTTTTCGTGTGGCACCTAAAACATATATGGCGCAAAACGGTGCGTTTTTCTCTCAGATCAACTATGCGCCGCATAAACTAGCGTTGCTTGAATGGCAAATGTTTCAGTCATGTGAGGCGTGTTGAAACGCAACCAACCACGCCGAAGAATTTCGCCTGAATTTGAGGTTTTCTATGTTGGGCTCCTTTGGCGAAATTCCAACCGGTGTGGTCGGCCACCACCGGAGGCGGTAAGAAAAAAAAAACACGCGGGTGGCGAGTGACGAGCGCAAACACAAATATTCAATGGCTAGTAAACTTGGCGCTTTATTATGGCCACTTCGTGCGGCCATCAATGTCGGCGGCGCACGCGACTCGCGTTTGATGTACACCTACGAAATTACACACCGCGGTCAGTTTGTCTTGTTCCGTGTTTTTGCGCATGTAGGCTTGGCGTTTTATGCTGGGTGTTTCTACGCCTAACTAATAATTGCGTACAGCCGAAATCGACACGTTCTTTATGCCTTTTCCCCTACGACCTACCCTAAAAAATCGATGGCGGAGTCGGGAAAAAGTGTCGCAAAACACGTTTCTCTGACTGTTTCGTATACTGTCGAGGTTTACGACATTGGGGGGGAAAAGTTGGAACGACCTAGCACAACATAGGGCACAACGGCTGCCAAATTTTCCATTGGGAGGGTGACTTTATGTTGGATAATAATGTTAATTAAATGCGTTCAAAGTTATTTTGGAGACGAACACTTCGCAGAAATTATTTTTGGGCATGGACATGGTCTGGTGGCAAAACAAGAAACGATAAATAACACTTATTCTTAATGAAATCAGTATTCGTTGCTACCGATAAGAAATGAAAACACGTTGCAACAAAACATTGTCTTGGAATTTCAAACATCTTTGAGCGGCAGCTAGTAGCCTATTCACTAGCTGCCGTAACTAGCCCTGAAGTCATCAGGATGATTGAAATCACACAAGTTCAGATTCCTAAAAGGGAAATCGACTGTGGGTGCGATACGCCTTGTCAAGAATTTTGCAAAGAAAGCAAATGAGGACAAAGTGGCCGAGCACTGCATAATTGTTACAATAGATGTAAGAAATTCATTTAACTCGCTAGGTAGGACCGAATCTACCTAACTGAGCGCACTCTAAGGCTTCTTCTATACCGAAATCGCTTCGCTCGTAAAAACTAATGGCAGCGGCTAATTGCTCTCGTGATTGCAGTCCATGGGCACGTACAAAATCGCGTTTTAATTTGTTGTTTATTTGGAGTACTAGCGAGGGAAGCGAAGATTAACGTTTGTTCACATGTTATCGATATGTTTAGGTGATTCATTTTAATTATCGGCGCGATGTTGTGGAGAATTTAATTTAATTGCTCCGTCGAATGTCATATCTCGTTTTTGGTCTGCACGGTGCTCCATTAAGTTACGTGCAATTTCTCACACTGACAATTCGCTCCGCGCTGTGTGTGGTAAGGCGGTTAGAGTGGCAGAGGAGAGGGAAGATCAGTGTTAGGCCCGTATTTACCATATCCTCGAGATGTAAGACCTATTGGTTTCGCGGACGACATCGTGTTGGTGGGAACAAACCCAAACGGGGAACGCTTCTTGCTAGATTGAACAGGTACATTGACCTTGTCTAAGCCTGGATAAGGCCTTGACACTCTCTCCGTTGTAGACAGAAGCGACATGGCTCTCCACTAGACGAAATTAGGCGACGAATACATCTTAGTAGCAGGAATAAGCAGAGACTTATGCAGCAACAAAAGCAAGGGACGCATTTCAGAAAATAGCGAAGATTCTTCACCTACTGGGGTAGTTGCGAGGATATTGCACGCCGCACACTGGCAATTGGGTTGATCTCGAAGTTACTGTTCCCCGCTCCAGCATGGACGGACTGTATTAACACCGTCAGAAACAGGAACCAACTGACGAGAGCTTTTACCATAGCCATACCCTATCAGACCGTAAGCCTACCGAACGCAAGCCGAAGTTATTGCTTCAGTACTGTCAGCCGATCTATTGTTTCAGCAGAGATGCAACACTTTTGTATCCTCCAGATAGGGATGTCCAAAAATGTATCGGTATCGATAAGTGTCGATACCATGTGTCTATACTTATCCACATTTATCGATACTTTAATTTTCGATACTTATCGATAGTATCGAATCAGTTATTTTCGATACTTTTTGACATGCCACAACAATGAGGCCATCTGTTCAGGACCAGCAATAATGATGGTAAACGTACTATATGCGATTACCATCGCTGTTGCAAGGGTTATTTTGATTTTATTTTGAAAATATGGAAATTCAATCATCAAATACTTCAAATCATGCAATAATATACCATAAAATAGACAAATTTTAATTTCATTCTGGCAATGATATCAGTCGATACTTTTTGCTGAAATATGGAATGTTTAAGGTGCCATTTCTTCTAAAATGATGATAAATTATTTCAATACTGCATTCCCATACATACGTGAGAAGGTTACGGAATAGAATTTTCTACGAGCTCATCTTTTCACTGATATTTACCATACAAAAACTCGCTGAAATCTGATCGCATAACAATTTAAGTATTAAAAGTTGTTAAATAACAAGTTTCGATCCTTGACGTCGATTCCTTATTTTCACGATCAGAAACATTAATTTTATTATCAAATATTAGAGAAACATCAGAAACATTGGTTCACGAATAAACTGAAAGAATTGGAAAATGTATTAACAGGTGGCGATATTATATATTTCCGATACCAATAAGTACCTATACTTTTCTTCGATGCTTAGGTATCGAAGTTTCAAAAGTATCGATTCTAAAATGAATCGATATTTCGTGAAAATTTGACATCCCTACCTCCAGATATGTAAATATGGAACGAGCGGTGGGAAAGTAGCAATAAAAGTCGATGGTCACGACAATGGATCTCGGACGTAAAAAAAGGGCAGAACGGAAACACGGTGATTGCGACTTCTGGTTAACACAGATCCTCACCGGACACAGCGCCAGCGTGCAAACTCACGGATAATGCACGACACCGGCCTCAACTCTGAAACTACCATGAATCCATTATATAGCTTGCTTGCCTTGAACTACACCATCTACCACTAATGTTATGATCAGCCGTAGATTGTTTAGATCATAACTTAATCGACATTGTTAATATAATGTATACATTATATAACAGGAGTAGTAAAATATATTTTCTCCTTTATCAATTTAAAAACATAGAAAATTAAAGATTTTAACTAGCCTTTTCTTGTTATTGCAAGTTTACAAGGGGTAAAGTTAGATTTGGGACGTATGTAGACGACTATTCTTCGTCGCTGGTTTCCATGGCGCTGCACGACGACCGTCCCACTAGCAGCGGAACAAGAATCATGACCAACAGATTCGTGCGCGTCGTCGCACGCGTGCCATGCATACCAAATGACGGTTATGATATGATAGCGCCGAAGAACGCACAATGCACGCGTCGCCGCGTGTGTACGCTGCGCATTTCGCATTCGCAACGCCGTTGGCGGCGGCGAAATTTGCGTATACCACACATACGCACTCATACACGAGCCTATTCGCAAAACGCGCGCATCGCGAATTCAAAACGGGCAACAACTACATTAGATACATTACCATTCATCATCCAGGAGACAGAGACAAGAAGCATTGCAATTCTTTCCGCTTTGCAGCCGCACATCATCAGCAACGCGAACGTGGATGCAATAATGATTATTTCATTAATTTTCTTTCCGCTCAAAGTAACTTGTTACTCTCGAAACATTTGCACAAGTTTCAATTCAATTTCGTTTCTGTACAACATTCATAAAAATCATGCATAATAATGTACTCGTTATTAATTTGAAATGTTGACAATTTAATCATGCATGTGTTACAATTAGAACGTCTGAGCTCACTGTACCTTTCAGTGGAAAGATTAAATTTCCCTGGGAAAATTCACGCGGAAAATGCGACTTCAATGCGAGTTTTTCTTATCGTCACTTATATCTTACACTCTCTTAAGCATTTTCATTCTAAGCGGTGGAATAATTCACATTTTGCATCCAAACTTTAGCCGATTTCATGTACGGAACATTTTAACTTCAATTTTCTGGAAAAAAAAGAACGAACGAACAAGGTAGAATTGCGAGTATTGTCAGCCGGTTTTATGAATGTCGCCAAATTTTCCATACATGATTCTGGATGATTTAAACAAGTTTCACACAATTTTGGCAAAGCCATATCTAAATTCGAATACCGGAAAATTCTAGGCAAAGTTATGTGAAACTGAAATAATTACATTCCAGATTTATCTCTTATGCGAAACTCGTAAATATCACCGATAAGAAGTTAGCGACGAGCCTTCCAGCAGGGAATTGAGAAGGTCTTATTTAAAAAGCAAGGGAATCTGTGATATTTCATTGTGAGGGTCGAGAAAGAAACATTTTTATACTCCTTATAATGCGTACATTATATTAACGATTTTGTTATTATTAACGTTTAAATCAACCTACTAATCATAATAGTACTGGTTGATGACGTAGTTCTAGACCAGCAAGCAACTATTATGTCTTCATTACGAATCTCAAAAAAGTATCGGTATCGACAAGCATGTGTCGATACTTATCGACTTCTGACGATACTTTAATTTTCGATGCTTATCGATAGCATCGAATTAGTCATTTTCGATAATTTTTGACATGCTCTTACACTGGAGGTCATCTGTTAATTACTTAACATGAACAAACACGACGTCTAATTTACGTTATCGAAATTAGCGAATTGTGTGGGAAAACATGTGTAATCCTTTTGCGATTTATTACGATTGAATACATTTTGAATAATTAAAAGTCAGGACCGGACAGCGATGAATGAGTAAAATCCGTTAAACGTAATGCACGAAATAATTTTGAAGCATTTGAAAATTAATACCCAAATTATGCTTTTTATGCTATAATCCAAAATAGTTTATTACTCATTCACAGAAATATGAATTTTGAAGAAAGTTATATTCTCTATACTTTCAGATTTTATCAATTCCTCGCAAAGTATTAAAAATTGGTAAACAACAAGTTTCGATACTTCGAAGTCGATTCCATAATTTACTCAATTAGTAATTTTAAAATTATTACTTTTATTACTTAGGAGATACCGCGATATTTCTCATTCTCAAAATGTAACACCCATGAAGTAACATCAGAAACAATGGGACGATAATATACTGGAAGATCACTGTAACGAGTAAAAAATTATTTGAAAATGCACTAAGAAATGGCGCCAATGTGTATTTTCGATACCAATAAGTAGCAATACTTTTCTTCGATACTTGGGTATCAAAAGTATCGAAGTTTCAAATGTATCGATACCAAAAAGTATCGATACTTCGTGAAAAGTCGACATCCCTAGTGTTCAAACCAGTTTCATCGTGCACTGATGTACCCGATCCGCCGCGACTGCACGTAACCTGTAAATTTGACAGCAGACACATCGATACCAGAAAACTAAATCTACTCTTAACTCGCATGCAATGCACATTATTTACTCGTTTGACTTGTAGCATTACCTGCTCGGTGTACAATAAACTATTATCAACCTATAAACAGTCTAAAAATTAGTTAACGTTTTGAACACGCATTTTTCTTTTACAGTCATCATGGTATCCTATTATTAAGATTTATACATTAAGAAGACATTGGCAGTAATAATGCGTCACAATCATTAGCAGCTCATTCAACAAACAACTAACAGTCTCCTACTCACGGCCCCCTTCTATTACTATTTATGTATTAAGAAGACTTTGGAACAAATATTTTCAAATACATCCGAAAAAGTAGAGAGCGATACTCGAGAGTAAACTTGCCGCTTGTAGCTTTCGCTATGCTCGTGTCTCTAACGACGAGTGCCCAAAAATGCAATTTCCACCCTTGTAACGTTATATATTATCGTGATTATTTTCATGTAAAGAACATGCCTCACGTGTATCACCTTCAAAAGAAATTCGCATATTCATGGAAGAGTTTTAATTCATTGCTAACTTCTTATCAGTTAAATATAGATAACTATAACTATTGATAATTTTAGTTGTTTAGAGTTTACTTAACAGCATCATTGAGGCAACATTCTATACGAGAAAATTCAGTTATCTTTGCTGTGGCGGTAATTAATATACATCAAAGCCGCCTCGGATCCCGAAGATGCTTGTTGCTATTACGGTATGCTATTTCCGAACGTGCATTATGACCGGCAACAGCCGTAGAAACGTCGCTGGAAAATGGCGCAGCAACCCCCGCATTTTCCAGGCGTAATGTGTCCATATCGAAACTCGCCGCGCGCGCGTACCCTGCCCTTTAATTAAAATGGAATTGTTGCTCAGCACTCACCGTGGGTGGTAATCGAATAATTTAGTGAATTCGGCTTCATAATTCACGCACCAGTCGGCCCACGCTGATTTTAAAATAAAACCATTGCGAATTGTCGCCGGACATGTGTAATTAATCGCGACCGGTAGTCGACGATTCACTTCTGCCTTCTCTAATTTTGGAACGCAAATAACGTTGATTTTTTTTATCTCTGCTACATAATTTCATCACGAATACCATGAATACATTGATATTATTATATTTAATATTTCGTCAGAAATTGATCCTGTGTCGTAAAATCGTAATAAGTATGTTTTTATTTGTTCGACATGAGTAAATATGAAAAAGAAAAATACAATCATAAGGTTTCTCACCTCAACTCAAAAAAATGCAATGTGAAAGAAACGCAATTGAAAGTCAACGCACAAAAGCACCAGCATTTTATGCACGCCAATAAAAAAAAAACACGTAATATCACCGGCAAACTGCTGGTATAATTAGCCCAAATTTGATTAAAAAACTTGTTTACTTTATCAATCGCATAATAAACACTAATTTGCCTAATTGAGCATAAATTGCTGTTGGGAAGTTGGTGATGGTACAAGTATCAAGCCCGGAATGCTCCAAATTGATTACAGTTAATATGCAAATCGAGTTTTCTTGTGCTTTCCTGGGGGGCTAGTTTGTTTTAGGTCTATTTGACTACGGAATTTCATGTATTTAGTATATGGACAAACTTCTAGGAAGTAAAAAAAGTACGATTGGCTTGATAATCAGGAAAAAATCATAGTAAAATATGCATTCCATGGCGCGTACACTGGTCTTATCACGTCGAGGAAGGCAGTTGCCTTGTACGATTGCAGGAGACGCTCAAACGCCGATCAAAGGCATAATTAATGGCATAACGCAGTCAATTAACATTTCGCTCGTATGGCTGGCTCGTATCGCTGCGTAATGCCGAAATAGTTGCTCGTTTTTCGTACACCTTTTTCCAGCCTGCATCTCCGCGGAAAAGAACATCGACAGACGTTAGTTACATCACGTCGAGATACTGCGAGGCGCG
>WSZQ02079824.1:0-18655 GCA_019419845.2 Weissflogia rhopalogaster
CATGTGCAACTATCATGATTTTTGAAAATACTCAGGTTTTCGGAAACTCTACATATGCTTCGCCATTCGTGGTATTTTATCCCACCCCCTATTTGGTCATCCCACTCTTCCGTTTCCATTTCTCCTTCACAATTTGCCTCCGTGTTGTGACACTCTCCCCTCCCTCACCCAACCACTCATCTACCTTCCCCCTCTTACATCGCAAGCCATTCACCCCTTCGCAGACAAGTATAAGATTACTTAAAACTTATGAATTATAGAATTGACCTATATAAATTTCTGTATTTGTAAAATATTCTGCTTTTACTCTCAAGAAAGTTGACCCAAGTCGATGTGAGACTTTAGTTTTCTTTAAAATTCATCTTTATGCACTTCAGCCTTGTAGAATGAAGTCGTGGCCTGTAGCTTGAATTTTCATTAAAGAACAACTTTATAAACTTTTCTAGTTCCGATTCTAACAATTTAAAAACTTTTTCATCACATTTTCGTTTTTTGATTGCTAATTTCCGTTTAATCAAACAAATTGGAATCATAAAATCGACAAGTATGAATTGGGTCGAGGCTGTCGACCCTATATCGTCGACCAACTGGAAACGATAACGCATTTCTGCTCGGTAAAAGTAGAGCACGCTCCAAAAGACGAAATATTACTTGTTGGCATGTTTGATTTAACAAGCGTTTGCATTTCATGCAAATATTTTCGTCCTTGAAACGAAAAATGTTCATAATCCAAGTTTTCCACTAATTTTATTTCCACGTTTTATTAAAGTGAGATTATATATATTTAGATATATGCATATCTAGAAATTATACCTACCTATGAAGCCTTAATTAAGTAAATTAATAAACGACTGGAAAATTACATATAAACTTTATTCAATTTATAAAATAAATCTATATCATGAAGGGATTTGAAATATACAGTAAAACTCTTTTTTAACCCTATTTTCACAACTGCGCTCTAAATAATGAAAAATGCAATTTTCAGCATTTATTGTGGGCTAAGGGCAAATGTGCACAGTTTTCAATAAATTTTAATTAAGCACTTGTTCAGTGCGAACATATGCTACGCGTTTGAGAATTCAAGCGGTTAATAAAGCAATAAATTTAACGGACTAATAAATTTTCATCATAAAAAAATAGATGTTCGGCTTTTTTTTCGGTGCTCTGCATGCTGAGATATTTTTATTTTGGATATTGGGTTGATTTTTTTTGTATTGCTCCCATTTTGGAGTTAATTCGCGAGGTCGTCATGGATTTTCGGGAAAACGTGCTTCGTTACGGTAAAAACAAGCGGTCGCACTGGGAGAGCTTTGATTTGTCGCAACAAAAAGGCAAAAGCTTGAGACGTCGTCTTGAAAGATCCGATTTGGACTCGGAGGTCGTCCGTAGATGCATTCGCTGCACTTTTTGCTGGTGTTTAGGATAATCTGGTCACGTTTTCGGCAAAAATTTCACCATGTTGTTCACTGATTGAAGAGATACTCGAAATATATTTAAACTACAGGCAAATAGACGATAGGTAAAGACGATTTTGGAATATGTGAAGTTAAAAATGAATATCGGTGTTTTAACGCTTCGTATTTTTCTACTCCTGTTATATAATATACACAATACGGTGTCGAATTAGAATACGAAATGGCATACATATCAAGCGGGCGTCAATATCCGTACCGGTAAATCATGTGTCTATAGACAAGTCAGTAAGCAATCGTGTTGATAGTACGACAAAGTTCATGCGACGACTTCAAACATACTGTAGGAATACAACCGAAACTATTTTTCAAAATTTCAAAAGTTCTATTTTGTTAAATCGCTAGATATTTGTAGGTGTTGTTGCAGACAAGGTTATGAATCGACCACATCGGGTACACCGTTACACCCTTCTCTTCGCGGCGCCACGGATGAAGGTTGGTGTATGAAAACAGCGATTTGACGTTTAATAAATAACGAGGCTTGCGATTTTCCATACGTGCCACAAGCAACAGAATCTGGTTGACACGTTTGCGGCGTAAATAAGTGATGGAAACATCAACTCACAGCGATGAATAATTAAAAGGCCGCCCCCGTCAGATTTCCTTCCTTATCTACAACGTTGATATATTCCTTTGGCGTGGTTATTCGGAAATTACAACAAGATGCAGTTGCAGACACGATGTGACGGTTGGTTGGAGGCACTTGGGGAAGATTTAGCTAAACTGGAAAAGTTGGCGTCGTAAAATATCAACGAAATAATTAAGACTTTTTTAAGATTTTAAGATTTTTTTAAGAGTTTGCAGTAATATATAATGCACGAACGTCACTATCAGCAATACATTTGTTTCAATGAAATAATGCATACCAAACGTTATGAAAGGCTAGGTCTTTAAAAATGAAACATATTTGAGTTTGGGCACTAGACGGTTGAATGTTAATTACGTACTTATAAAAATAATTTTATTTATATTCACTTAAATTTAAGTATATTTACTTTAAAAAGTAAATTTCTTGTGTTGATTCTAATGATATAAAATTCTGCAAAGAAATATGGTTTCAATCATTCTTATAAAACACCTATCCCTCCGTAGAAGTGTTTTTCAATATGTCAACCTTGCAATTTAATCGCGATTAATAAAAACGCCGGTATTCTTACGACAGTCGCTTCCACTCTGCCCTCAACGCGAGCGACAGTGCTCCGCGATTTGTGTCGCGCTCCTAGTGTGCTCAGGCCTTAACTTTCCAGAAAGTATAACTGCAAGTTTCGAATGTTTCATACGAATAGGATGTTTCCGAACATACAAAGATAATACTTGCTTATTTTCTATGTTTCATGTTATTTTCCTTGAGAACAATTGCGAACAACAAAAGTTGTTTAATTTAAGCGTATTATTTCATGGCATGCACGACGCGGCGCGGCGACTCTGGCGTATTCGACGGAAGCGCTAGAAAGTGGAAAACAGGGAGATGTTAAATGTATACAGCATTTATATATTATACGCTGGCTTGCCGAATAGGTTTGCCTCGGTGAGTAACAACAATCGTCTTCGCGTACTTTCGACCCCGTAATATATCTGTCGAGAGAGGAACAAGGCACGGAGGCAGGCAGGCGCGTAGTCGACGAGGAGGCTGGCGAAACGGATGTTCCGCTCTCCTTATTTCAATTTGACTGAAAACGGGAGTCATTTTTTAAATTGTTATTCGGCTAAAGAGATATAACGCTCTATTTGTATCTGTCGGCATCGCTAAGTCGACGAATCTCGCTTCCACATCCCTCTCCTGCTCGCACCCGGCCCAAGATAAATATACGCAGTTTAAAGTCGCTCGTTTAGATTAAATTTTAATATCGGCGTCTAATTCAGCGCTCCAGAAAAATAAAACATTCAAGCAACCGCTTTGGAAGATGTGCCTTTATCCGGCGCCGGAAAGTGGGGGAGTACAATGAGACCTGGGGAAAAGCGGGAAAACGAGCAAAAAAAGGAGTGTAAAAAGAAAAGTGTAGTTGTCGGCACATGGACTGCCGGCCGCGGCAAAGGACTTTGAGGGCTTAGAGACTTTTAGTACTACGGATTGAATGGGAACAGGGATACGGGTATAAAAACGGTCAGTGATTGGGCTATTTCAATTTGTCAACTCGGCGATACAGCGATTCAATTGCACGCCAGAAGAGGCGGGAGACGGATGAAATATACCCATAGGAATTACCTACCTCTTCAAGGTAGAGTATTTCAGCTACAGTGGATGTTATTCTGCCGGAAATTCACTTTTATCAGCGGAAAAGGACACATTTATGAAAATATTGAAATCGTTACTTATTTTTCACTTTTTTGTAATACTGGTTGTAATTATTTTTCAGAAACACGAGCTTTATAAATGCCTTTTGTTGATATTTTACACTTTTTGATAATCACTTTATTTGAGTGTCTCGAAACTGTTAGATCACTCTCTCAAAACCTGCTATATGAAAGGCAAGGGCCACATTTGCTTCAGAGGAATCAGAAAAGCTCTCGCACCTCGGTTAGAAGCAAATACAAATAAAACCCAAATCTGCATGAACTAACAGAACTGATACTATTATCTATTACCGTATTAAATCCTATACATTCTCTAAATTTCTTCAAATATTGATGTCATTGTACCAAGAAATGAAAAAAAAAAACAGTAATGGAAATATGCGTACACGTGTATAATCATCGTGAATTTGGTGTTTTCATTTGCCTTGCGGACTATTTTCACCTCTTCACCGAACCCAACATCAACGCCACGCAAAAACTCGATTTCGCGCAGGAACAGATTTCAATTTAAGCATACGATACTGGGCGAAAATGAGGCGGCCTCCCGAATTCGCACCCTCTCGCCGAAAATGAAAACATCATTTCAATTTAACTTCGTTGCAACTTGATGGGCGTTACGCAAGCGCAAAATGAGAAATCATTTCATCAGAAAACCTGTAAAACCAAATTCGTTACCGTATCCAATCCAGTTAAAAGTCAGCCCCGGAAAATCAAGGTGAATGACCGTGTTGTTAATACAATTCGTTATTTGATAACTAGATACTCGCTAACAAGATATCGAAATGTCCTTGATGAAAGGGTTGAATTGGATTGAGTCTGTCAAAATACAAGCATTGAAATTTAATATAACTTTGCCGATGTGGTCGCCGCGAGTCGAACGCAAGTCTGACGCACCCGGTCCGACAAAGTTGGTAACAAGAAAATATATAAAATGTATATAAAAGTTTTTGTTGAATCATATCAACAACAATTCTTGTATACAGTCAAATCATGTATGCCTCTTAATCCCTTACCCTGTCGGACCGGGAGCATACGCTGATAACATATCGTAGTTGTGACAATGTTCATTAGAATTGTAATTCCAAGTTGGTAGTTTATTTTCAGTAATTTTCTTGAAACTTTGTGAACAAATAAATAAATTAATCCAATTTTCTGCATATTTAATCCGTTCCTTTCTCGAGCATGCATTTTTAAACATTCCCGTGAAACTATTTGATTAAAAATTGTATATTTAGTTGGGGGCAAAAACTTGGCTGTTTGTAATGCGCAATTTTTTCTGAATTTTTCATTACGTGCTCACCGCATCGCAGAACCGAAGTATTTATTTTCGGCCGCGTGCACAACGCAAAGCAAAACGTAAATAAAATTTTAATAAAATGGCCCTTTGTTGTTTGCATGGAACATGAAATGCCCTTAAGGATACACCCCGTTATTTTGCAAACAATTCAATAGGTAGGTATTTCTATAGTTTGACAACAAACGTGTCACAAAATGAATAAAGGAAGAATTTCAAGCAAAACTAATTCCGTTTTCAGTGCCATGCAAGCAATAAACAACGAGCGAAAGTGTTAATGTGTCTAAAGTTGGCACATACGGCTTGGCGGTTGGAGCGACAGTTCAGGGGGGCGGCAATGGCTGTCGTTCTTAGGTAACATGAACAGAGACGTCCGCAGTGCCCCGGTTAATTTTCCGCTCGGCGGCATTCGAATGCGCATTGGCCGCGGCCAACTCGGAAAGTGTGACGTTTGGACAGCCTGGGGCGATTTCAACGTCGGGTTTCGCGAAGGAAATTTCGACATCTTGTTAACGTATCGAGTAGCGAATTGTATTAGTAAGATTAGGTCATCCACCTTTTGGGTTGCTTTGATTTTATTTAGTATTATTTCAGTATACTGGATGTAACACATACATTTGGATTTTGTTAAAAAAAAACTGTATATGTTGAAATATGAAACTGCCGAACTTGTCGAAGCGCGGAAGCAGGTGTGTACGGCTTGATTATATCGCGCCCGGTCAGACAGTGTAACGACCAAGAGAGAATATTTACAATTTTTAGACTTCCAGGTTCCTGCTGCTTGATATGACAGTATGAATATATATCCATCAGGTTCAATCTTGAACACACCTATTAATTCCATACTCTGTCGGACCGGGCGCATACCTTTACCAAACCTATTAATACATGGACATCTAGGCAACCTCCTAGACGAATTATAGTTGTTTGTTCATAAAAGGTTGTATATTTGCTTTTCAATCATAATTTCCAGGATAAAAGCTACCTACGGTGTGATGTAAGAATATGAAATTATGAGTTGTTATCTATCAGGTTCAATATACATTTGGATGCGACACATTTATAATTTCCAGGAAGCCAGCTATATGTTGCCTAATGTAAAAGAACGAAATTTTGAGTTGTAATCCACTAGGTTCAATCGTGTTTAATCCTCTAGTTCCATACTCTGTCGGACCGGGCGCGTACTGGTACCAAATTTATTAAACCATGGAGAAATGTGCAACTTCTTAAAAGTATCATAGTTATTAATTCATAAAGTGTTGTGTATATGGTTGCTAAATATAATGTTTCACACTGTAAAGAAAATCACTACCATATTTCGAACAATTTTACCAAATATAATTTGGAAATGTTATGCTCTATTCTACGAGGTAGTTCCAAAGCATTACAAGTTGTTGATCCATTCGCAATGGTGCAGACGAAATTGTGAAACAAGTCGTAGCGTTGAACTTACTCCATTCGATCCTGCTGGATTCCTGTTTTCCCATTCAACACATTGAATATTTGAAGTCGAAATATGTACACACATCGTCATCTATGTGCACGAAATGGTAGAACAAGCGCGCGCCGCGCCACGTTCGAATGTATGTCGAACATTTTTCTTATCCACTACCAACCTCCTACCAAACCCCTAGATCCCCGTATACTAAAGACGCATATGCTGCTACGTGCCCTGAATATAAATTATCGATACATTACTATTGCCCCGTCTGCGTTGACATAAGGGTACGAGAACCCAATGGAAACAAATAAACTGCCAGCGAACCCGAAAACATATTTACTTCTTGTATCCACTATAAATCATTGCATTATCATATTAATCATTCTTTAGTGATTGTGTTTGTTTGGTCCTATTGCAGCTGGTGGCAGCGACGGCATGGGCAGCTTGGCGGAGGGTAAAATGCGTTTTCCGGATGTTTCGAAGCCGACGGTGGAGCGGCCGTACTTTGACGACGTTGGACCCAGGAATGTCACCGCTGTTGTTGGTCAGACAGCCTTCCTGCAATGTCGAGTGAAACATCCCGGCGAACGTACGGTGAGTTTTCGGATTTTACTTGTTTTAGAATAGTTGAGCCACCATATCCCGTTTGAGATGGACATTGACAAAAAACAAGAAAACTTTGAGCTCTAGGAAGATGTCTAAGTTTGAATAGATTTTGTTAGGAAAACTATCATTGCATCCTATCTTAAGTTCGAAGTACTTATCATTGTTTGTACTTCATTTTTGGGAGAGGAAAACTATACAAAGAGTTTTAAAATATATGCCTGAAAATGTTGAACTCGTTCCATTATGAACAAGGTCGAAGCGCGGAAAGTACCGATACTTACGGCGGGAATATATCGCGCCCGGTCCGACAGGGATAGTATCAACATGATTATTTCCATATCGATGGCTGAAAGAACGGGAGTAAAACTTGTTAATATTGATGTAATAACCAACGAAATTGCATTTGAAACTGCATAGCTTTATAATTGTAATGTACATTTCCATTGTCACAATAAGAAAAACAAGAAAACTTTGACTTTCACGAAAAATTTTGAATAGAATTTCTTCCACCCAAATACTATTGCATTGCTGAAAAACTTGGACACATTAATATTCGTTGCGAGTAGTTGTTTGGGAAAAAACAAACATTGTTCGCTGAAACGTACACCAGAGAGAAAATCCTACTAATCTAGCAGCATCAATCGAGCACTTAATTCTAATTTACAAAATCTCGACCACGTCCCCGGAGGCGGGTATCTTTCTACATGCATGAAGCTTAAGTTCGTCCCTTGGTCGAAACAGAGATAAACGACGCCAGCATTCGCAGCTGAACGAAACCCGTCGGTGGGGCAGCAACTGTAAGGGTAGGAGTTGGGGGGCTCCTGCTGGTTAAGCCGGCAGAAACTTATAGCCAAGTTGTACGCGGCTGCAGTAAGAATGTTGCGTCGTTTTGCCTTGCACGAGTGCAACTCGCCGCGCGTTTTTTTTTACCGAATTCAGAGCATAAAGTAGTGAATTTATACCGTCGACCCGCCGCTGCTGCCGACGACGGCACGGTTTTATGCGCCCACACTGAGGTAGTTTATAAGCAGTGCTGGTTGATTAAACTTTTAAGACCGAAATTGTTTTCGAACGAACAATAAAATTGCGCATACACTATCTCGCTCGAACGCTCGAATCATTCATGATTATAACTCTTGAGAAAAAAATAGGGCGAGATACTTTGTTTCAATGTTACGATTGTTTTTGCTTTACCTGTTTTTTAATCAAAAAATTAGAGAATATGATATAACGATTAACAAAATAACTAATAAATGAGATCTCAGAATTTGCCTGGATAATAATCATCGGAAATTCAATTCTTTTGTAAATTAAAAACTTCTATATACTGTACCTGTGGCGGACTGGGTGCATATCTTTATCAAACATGTTCAACGGTAAATGAGATATCAGAATTTTCCTATAGTTAAGACAATAATCTTAAAAATATCTATTCCTTCCCAAATTAAACACATCCAACCTATTTACTATGTCATCAATAATGATGCCAAGATACTTTCATTGCATTGTTACGCTCATTACAGTTTTGTTAGTTTTCACGCAATATGTTGGTTCCTGATTAGGGCCTTGTCGACATATCTTTGTCGGACCAGGCGCGAATAAATATCAATCCGTTGCTACAATAGAAAACCTGGGACCAGATTAATTCATCGAAAATAACTTCATTGAATATCTCTTAATCACGATCTACATCATCGTTATGACATTGTATTGCATGATAAATTATATAATTATACAAAAATCATACATAATTCAATTCCTTGGTAAATTAAACATTAATAAACATTTTATTATACTCCCAAAAAAATCGAGGTCAAGATAGTTTCATTGAATTGTTACGATCATTTCTGCCCTGTCAGTTTTTCATGTAATTATTTAAGCGTATGAAGGACGATCTTTTTTCGGCGCTGCTCGGCTACTTGAATGGTAAAAAAAGCGTCCGGACCTAATCCCATTTCGCAATTAGTTGCGGCCCGTTTGCGGCGTTCGGGGAATTGATGGCACCATAAAACGGATGAATTGTCGTTCGGGCGCGAGCGAGCATGTACTGTAATCGCACGGAGCGCGTCTTTGCGCCATACGTTCTCGGATCCGTCGCGGAATATTTGCGCGTCGAAAGGCGCTGGCGAACGAAGGGGCGGCGTGGCGAAGCGCCGATTCAAGTGCCACACATGCGACGTTGTCTCGCCAACGCCGCTAGTGCTCGCCTTTGGATCATATTTTATTGAAACCATAAAAAAATTTAATACGAGATTCTGGGCGCGCCCCGAGGTGGATTTTTATGCGCCTTAAATTCGGATCGCTCCCCCCGCCGCCTCTAACGTCTCCGAAGCCGCGCCGGTTTCGTCGGGAATAAACCTTCGAGGCGACGTTTATTGGGGGGGGGGCATTAGTAAAGTATGTAAAGTCATCCCGTGAGGATTTTTATACCGCCCCCGACTATTTTATATGGAAATATGAAGAAGTTCGCCGGGGCAGCATAGTGGCGGCGAATTGCCGCCGGTCGCCGCCGGCTGGGCGAGCGATATTCAATTCGGTGCAATTTACAATTTCAGACGACATCGGGGGCGCAAACTTTTGTAATTGCCAAGCTTGGAATGGCTGGTGTGCCACTTTTTACTTTGATAAATTTTGTTTAAATTATATTTGAGCCTAATTAAGTTTATTTTATTATTAATGTTTATTTCACATATTTACAATTTTATTAATAAAACTAATATAAAAATGCAAAAAAGTGTTGTTGTTACTGAATATTTTACAGCTTTAATGAACTTTTTCTGCTGGTATCTCGTCATTTTCGATTTTTGTATAAACTAGACACATCTCTGCTTGTATACCTCTGTCTGACCGGGCGCTTATCAATATCAATATTTGTCGACCGTCTCTTTATCGCGGTTAAATCATCGTGCGTCCATACCATCACATTACTATCAGTTTTTAGTTAATTTTTGGTCAGAATCGATGATTTGTTAGATTTGACAGAGGATAAAAGATAATTCAACTGAAATAGACTCGCGAACAGATTCTATTTATAGAATGATAATGATTGTATTCGAATTACAACAGAAAATGTTTACATTGAATTCCGGTTGACGGAAAAAGGAAGTGTTTATCCAACAGGATATCAAAGCTTTCCTCTCGGGCACAGAGCCAATTATATTTACTCGTGAAATAAAACTCGTTGCCCTGTACAAACACATAGGAATATCACAAATTCGATTCTAAATATAGTTAAAAAGAATCAATTTTTTGGCAGTCTATTTCACCATTTTTGATTGTCTAAAATATCACAAAAATATAAATTTGGAAAGATTTTTGATTCCGTGGCAATCTTTCAAATAAAATTACTCACCTAAAATTCAACACTTTGACATTTTAAACTAAGCTCTTTGCATGAACACATACCAACACACTTTCGCACGTGACGCGCCTGAAGCGCACGTCCTTCGACGCAGTGAAAAATAGCGCAGATTCGAAAATAATTACACGCCTCTTTGACTGGAACAATTTCAATGTGAAAGGAGCTAATTTATTGGCATGCTTGTCGTCGTGCTCGACTAGTGCGTGAGAGTGACACATCAATCAATCGTAATGCATGCGTTCGCGCCACAGCACCCCCGAAAAATATCGAGCTTTCCACACGCCGACGCCGCCATGCCGTCGCCCTGTTTTGTAAATGCGAACCAGCTTCAAATACACGAGTGCCTTCGAAGCGCCAACGAGTCGAAATCGAATGAAACACGCTGGTGTCGAAATCAACCGAATGTGTGAATGTGCCACCGCTTTTATTCGTATGAGTAGCCCGATGACCATCGGCGAAATGACGAATTGCAAATAATTTACATAACAAATGGTTTGAATGCCGGAAGAACTGATGCCCACTATTATGTTAGCTTCTGCGCTGATATTATGCGTGCTTTCGGTTGAATAAATCCTACTCACAGTATTGCACTTCAAGGCTGTATGACTGAATGTGTTTATATTGTTGTATACAATCATTCCTGTCGCATGCATATTTTTTTGTGTGGAAGGAAATATGGCATTTGTCATTAAGGTTTTAATATTAAGTCCCAGGGTATCACCATTTTTGTTTCGGGTAAAATTAATGATTTTTAATGTGTTTACCTCTTTTCTCGGCGCATCAACCAGTTCTCTGTTTGAATTATTTGTATCATATGAATTTTGCATATTATTAATATTTTGGCCGTGTTTAATGGCTAATTGAATTCTATGTCCATTGGTGTAAGATTTCTATCCAATTGTAGATGAAAAATATATTTAAAAATATAATATTTATCATAATTGAATTCAAGATTTTTTTTTTTCTGATATTGAAAGTACCCACGCTATTAAGCTCAATTTTCATTCACTGTAATATCGCTTTTTAAAAAATTAAACAAAAAAATGTCTCTGGATTAAGTAGCAAATTTCACTCTGCATCGGTTTCTACATAAGGGTTTCTCATAGGGGTAGTATAAATATGAGAAAAATTGAAATCTCTAGACCTTGTCATTTATCTGAGTCGACGATGTTGACGTTCTTATAGTTAATGTAAGTGATGTAAAATACAAGATTTTATTAGTTGTATTCGGTCCGGAGACCTGGCCATCGACATTCACTGGTCCTTCAGCCTGGATACATATGTTTATTGTGTTTGTACATATTACAAGTTATTGAGGTTTTCAATAACAACCACATTAAAAGTACAAAACTTTTGATGTGGTTGTTATTATTGTGATGTTGCGGCTTCTTATTGTGTGTCAGTGATGTGAAATGAACTTATCAGTGGAGTCTTGTTGTGAGTTGCGCATTGCGATTGTTGAGTTGTGCCTTTTGTTGTCGGTGTGGATTAATATTTTTATTTATGTGAATTTGTAATTAATGTGAATTAATAGAGGGATTTTAGTGTGAATTTATTTTAATAATAAATTCACACTAGTGGGGTGCCCATCCCGGGGACTCGAACCCCGTCCGACTGAGTGGTAGACCGAAACCTTACCATCTGAGCTGCCCAGGTGGGCTAAACTGCAAGAATATAATAAATATAAATAAAAATGAAAACTTTAGTATAAATCACGTGAACTAAACTGTTAGGCTGCGAAAATAGAAATATTACAGAAGTTTGTAGCAAATTTCACTCTGAATCTTCGAATGGTAAATAATTTAGAATCCTGAAATTATGGGAAATATAAAAATAATTGATAAATTAAAAACTTATCATTTTTCGGAAAACTCGTTTTTTGTACGTTGAGTTTATCAACGAATACATAAACTTTTATCTTCATAGGGTACACCAAATCAAAATAAATATTATTAAGAATCAATTACTGCATGAATGAGGATTCTACGATTTGTATCTTAGGAATTATATGAATATAAAGTATTTCATATTTTATTTTCACTTTACTTGGGTGTTCTGAATATAGAATTGTAATGTAACTCCCGGCGCATCCACCATATTTCCATTCAATTAATTTGTTTCTATTAAAGCTCTAGATATTTTCGACTCGTCCTAATGATTTTGTCATACTCATATCATACTCATATCATAATTATTTTAATTGACATATTACTGAATTGACATATTACTGAATATTAGATGTAAGGTTTCCATGCAATCACACGAAAATCCACAATGAACACTTAACAATGCACTGACTAGCTTCATGGTCTCAAGAATCCAATGCCGAAAGGGTCTTTGTTTCGATATGTAAAGTAATATCATTAAACTAGGTTTTCGGAAAGTATTCGCACCGTACTTTTGGTATCCTCGAATTTATATTAATTCCCAGCGCATCTCCCAATTTTTGCAACGTGTTGAAACATTCGCACGTGTCATTAGCGCTTCAATCATTTGTTTCCCTTAGCATGTACAAACAAATATACACTCGACACGTATAATCCCTCATGGCTGGCAAATGTCCTCGTTTTATTTTCGGAGCGTGTAGTTTTTCCGGCCGCTGACAGGATGCTGAAGTATCGAGATGAGAAATGCGTTCGCCGGCTCTGTTGGCGGAATTTTTATGGGTGCGAAAAGAATGAGCAATCGGCGCACACGCCCGTTGAGTTTACAAGCTTTTAATATTTATTGAGTTAGTTCTGGCCGAATTTGCATCGGCGATGAAGATAAACCGAAGCCGCCGCCACAAATCACGCCAACGACAGTTGTAATAACACTGAAACAACATTCCGAGCGCGCCCGCAGAGCGCACATAATTTTAAAAAGCGTGTCACTTTTATGACTCGGAAACTAGATAAGTTTTCGCTCGGATTGCGCCCCAACTTCGAGCGAACGGGTGTGTACACAGCATCGCGATTCAGCTTTTTTTGCTCGCTTCTGTTCTCTTCGTCCGCTCGTCTTCGCCACGAAGAGTTTGCCAGTTTTCCCGGCTCGCTCGACGCAAATATGAGATGTCAAACCCCCTGAGAAGAGGTGCAAGAAACGACGAGGTCGAGCCTCGCCTATCTTGTGCAAAGTCATAATTCATCACAACATCATAAAGCCATCGTATAATTATCAATAAAATGAAAAACTATTTCCACTTTTTGAGTGTCAAGTTTATTACGTGAAAGTCGTCCGTATTTAATTAAATTTTACACTGAAACTTTTAATTCATGGGTTATAAATATAACTGGAATTTTTGAAATAATCTATGTTAACTTTTCGTTTGCCTGTGCATCCGTCATTTTTACCTGTGTTGAAACAGGCTAATGTTGTTTAAATTGTTTTGTTTAATCCATTTACCCATTTTCAACATTTTATAGGTGGATTATGAATCCTGGCATGTTGTCAGCAGAATATTCTTTATTAGTCTTAACCTCTTTATATAGTTTACATGGCATTTGCGGATTTATAGAAAATTCGTACGCCTCCACCATTATTTTCCATCTGAAAATAGTATCAGTATCATTAATTGTACAAAGATAGCTCAATTAAAGTGTCGTTTTATAATGAAAAACCTTCAAAACTCTTTTTCATCAGATTTCATGAAAGTTTTGCGAGACATTTATTTTTTTGTTTACTAATCAAAATTTAAGGGAAATTTATCGGGCAACTGTTAATCTTCCCGCACAAATACGACAAATACAATCCACTATTAATTAACCTGAGCACACGGTGCGATGACATCGGCCCGCCCTGTGCTCCTTGTTGACGGCGGAATCGTCGGCATCGGCGGCGGCAAATATTTGTTAATCGAGCGCAAGCGGGCGCGCATTTCGTTCGATTACGCCCTTCGCGCGCGTCTCGCGTAAATCGAACAAATAAAGCCAAAGCTCCTGCACCGGCGGCGTTGGCGATGGTACGGGATATTGTCCCCGCGAATCGATTTTGTAAATCCTTGTTAGTAAACTAACTTCGATCGTGTTCTGCTCCGTCCCTGCACGCACCGATTACCTCCTACAAAACGCATTGCGGCATATTCTGATAAATGTATGAAATCGGCGTGAGATCGCTGCGAAATTAAGAGCCCTATATTCACACGCTTGCAAATCCACCTCCGCCATCTACCCAACTCCACGCCGCCCAAAAACTCCTCGAAAGTTTTTGTAAATTATTACATATTGCAGTGGCGAATGCAGGTCTGCTAAATTACTGCATGATTGTAATCGGAAAGTCAAACAAATCTGTAAAGTTCAACATAATATGCAAAACGTGCACTTTTCAAAATTCGTGCTTTGTTTAAATTACGTCGTATAATTACAAAATTTATTAGTTTTCATTGGAGTTAGTTTCGAAGAAATATAAAACTATTTCCAATATTTCAGAGGTTTAACGCAGAACATCCTACGAAAAAGTGCGATGAATGGCATAATTTAGTCATTAAACAATTGATCGCAAGGAATAGAAAAACAACAGATGCTTTAGAAGAATCAAAAGGAGCAACATACGTTCCAGCACGTTTCGACGTGTTAGCTAGTAAATGACAAAGAAAATATGCCGCGACAAAAATAGTATCAGTCTCTAAATGTTTGAAGCAATAAAGAAAAGGTCAACGCTTGCTTCAGAGGAATCAGTAGCCGCGAAAAACGCTCTAACCCTTTTGGCGGTACAAGCTTGGTTGGCTCAGTCTTAACTGAAATAATGCTTTATTTTCTTGCATTAACCAATAAAATTTATAACTACCAAATAGTTTAATTACGCGCCCTTTACTAGGGGAGTAACCTGGTGAATGCGAGTCGAATTTAGACGGCTCGGGGTACAGCTCGAAAACTAACAATCCAATTTTAACTTTCCTTTTTATTTAATATGTGACTAGTCTTCACTTGAGAGACAAGCTTATTATAAACATTGTGATTAAACCTTAAGAACATTTTAAGTTACGCTTCAGTCGTAGGATCAAAAGTAAACTCGTCTTTTTTTAATTTTCACTGAAGTAAAGTTTATAAAGAGAATAGAAGACTCTGTTTTAAACAATAGTAAATGATAACAACTACCTGGCTGGAGAACAGTAAGACGATAAAGGCGAACGTTCCTTGGGATTTTAAAAGTTGCAATGGACTCATCTCTCTGGAGGACGATTAGTGTTTTTGTGGCTGCGCGAGTCTTCTTTACGAAACGACCCATAATCGTTACATCTTATGGCCGCCACCGCATTGGCTTATAATTTATATTTCAATTTCGCTCGATGGGCGGAAAACGACGCAAATTCCATCGCCCAAAAAACGCTCAAAGCTTGTCGTATACACACTCACATGAGCCGGCTGGAAAAATGTGGAAATGTCCTTGCGATTGGCACGCAACAACACCCGACTGTTTTAGCCTAGGTGAGGTTGGCCGGAACGCGCAAATTGCGCCACAAGAAATTGTGAGCGAAAAAAAAAACACAGAAAAATCGAGAGCATTACAAACTTCTTATCTCGTAATTAAATCTACCATCTACATCTAGGGTAGATTAAAATTTGAAAATACGTCCTCGACAGTTTTTATAAGCTTGATATTCTATTTTGCTGCAAATACCTCGCCGGAAGGAAAAAAATATGGAAAAACTTGCGCAAAGAATAACAAAGTTCGTGTAATTAAATTTATGATTATTTTACGAGAAATTTTATTTATGAAAATGGATTTTTATATTTAATTACGTACATTTCTGACTGCTTTTTATCCAGGGAATTTAGAAAATATTTACTTCAGAAAATTAAAAATATTCCTATTAGTTGTTTTCTTAAAATAAAAAATTGAGAACTAGTCTTGGTAATTATAAAAATGAAGCTACTTTATGAAATGAAATTCTCCGCAAATCCGACTATTTAAAAAAAATCGTTGCACAAACTCAGGCAATCATTAAAACTCCTAAGAAAATGTTAATTATCTTTTGTTTGTATTCGCTAAATCCACAATTAAAGTTACAAATTTTCATCTACGTGCGGTTATAAGTTAACCTAACTAATTACGAATCCTAAACGACATGGCGCGAGGTATCTTCATCGCAGTGATAAAGCAGCGCGCCGGAATGGAAACAAAGAAAATGTTCATTACATCGAAGGCGGTGGGGGCGGCACGGCAGGAGCGTTCGCCTTTTACAACGCCCGCAAGTCGACGAGTTTGACTAATTACTGCAATACACGCGAACGCAAATCGCGCGCTTCTCAAAAAGCACCATGTTCTAGCGTTTGCTGCAATGGAGGAGGCGCCGGTCGTGCAAACAAACGCAGTTCAACTACGATCGCAATCCAACAACCGCGCTCGTGAGATGAGGCCAGCGCAATCTGATAATATGGCGCATCATTGCCAGATGCTAGAGTCAAGACCAGCGACTGTCAGTGCATAATAAAATGTGGAAAATACGATGGGAAAACCGAGGATGAGAAGGCCTGGCCAGCCCGATTCAAGTGCGGTTGAAGACCGGGCGTTTTATTGTAAAAAAACGCAGGTGCTTTTATTCCTGCCACATCTAGAACAAAATTAATTAAATATGTAATACAATGTTATATGATTTTTGTTTTATTTCGGAGATGAGATTTTTAAAATGGATACAAGGTTTTAAAATGCATCCAAGGCTATAAAAATAATATTAGATGAAGATTTATAAATATATTTATGTATTATTCATAAATATTTTATTGCTGTGCTAGAAAATTTTTGCTTTAAATAATTTGGAAGGTTCTAAGGCCTGGGAAAGGATACGAACACTCAGTTGCATCCTGATCAACATCCTAAGATGTTGCTTTGTTACATAAAGTGCTACTTTCTACTTTATAGGTTATGTGGTGATACTAAATGCTTTTACCCATTAACTCTAAAGGCAATTGCACTATATATGCAAAGCATAATTGAAATTGACAATATCTAGGATCAATTAAGAGCGAACTAATATGCACCAAAGCACTTAGTGCATCTTTGATGTTAAAATTACGCAAACAATAAATATATGCATCCATTTACAATGTAGACATCTACTTAGAGCTAATATAGGGTTGATAAAGGGCTGATATAGTGATATATCAAGGATGAATGGGAATGCAAATCAATCTGACAATCTAGACAAATGCATGTTCAATAACGATATTCGTGTCCATCTCAAGATACGATGGGGTTGCCTCAGAGTGGTTGGCATAATGTTGACGTATGGCAGATATTAATCATGTTGCGGGGACATCCTCATGGGTGGGTGGGTGTTTGGGTGTGGTTTGCAGGTGTCATGGATGCGTAAGCGCGACCTGCACATCCTCACCTCTGGTTTGCACACGTATACCGGCGACGGACGCTTCAACGTTCGCCATCCGGAGCACAGCGACGACTACGACCTGCGCATCGAGTACGTGCAGAAGCGCGACGCCGGCGTCTACGAGTGCCAGGTCAATACGGAGCCCAAGATCAACATGGCTATCATGCTGAATGTCGAAGGTATGTTTGCACAATAGCGCAGCGTCGAGGGAGGCGCCGTCGTATTGTTACCCGGCGCCTCCACCCTGACTATACACACACAACACCACAGCGGTGGCGACAGTCGACTATGCCGCGACACAAAGCAATCTCTATTTCCTTTGATAATGCCACAAAACACGAATAATATTTACAATACAGATTTGCCCACCTTCCCGCCGCACGCATATGTAGATACGACATGTTAACATGGATCAACACCTTTTCCCTTCACCACCGCAACATCTAAACATCCCTATTTTCTCTTATGTTGCTCTATACTATTCTATATCGTATATCACCCCCATCCTAATATTATGAAGGTAAAGATCCTCTCATAAATATATTTCTTCCTGCCATTCTTGCCTTTGATGTAATATTTTCTTAGAATTAAAAAAAGGTTTTATTTTATGTTAACTTTTAATTTTCTACTATAGAACTGAGCAAAATATCTATCATCAGTTGCAATTGATGTTTTTTCCTCTAGTTCAAAATTCTAAAATGCCTTATACTTTTTATATATATATTTTTTTAATTATGAAGATTAAACAAACAAATTGATTTTTGTTGTTCCTGAACTTTCAGAATTTTGGTATTAAAACGAACTAAATTTGCACATGTGTGTAATATACAATAAATATTAGTCTTAGATTTTATTACGAAAGATATAATATTGATAT
>WSZQ02079824.1:24902-41281 GCA_019419845.2 Weissflogia rhopalogaster
TGTGATTACTAATACATGTTGACAATTATGTAGTGAGAATTGGGGATGAGAAAATGGACAATGGTTTTGGCATTTTTCCACCACATTTCCTGAAAAGAAATATTTAAAAAGAAACCTCATTGCAAAAATAAATCAGTAAATGTACAACATACGAAATGCTATCCAAAGAAATGCATATATTCATTGTTAGGTAAATATTTGTACGTTTTCTCCCTCTCAAAGTTTTATTTTTCGCTATTTTATCTCTTTGTAAATATCACCAACACGAGAAAAACCAACAAAAAAGCAAAAAAAAGAAGAAACTATTTAAAATTACTACTGATACTTGAAGAACAAGACAAAAACAAATTTAAAAAAGAAAAACAGATTATACTCATTGCGTAGATCTTTCTTTTGTAAACTTTATAATCTCATCCTTAACGTAATCAACGTAACTTAAGTACTTAAGTACTGAGTGTTTTTTAAATCAGGATGAATGAATGCGAGAATCAAAATGCACATATACACTAAAATACATTAAAGAAATTTACGTAAAAACTAAACGGACATTGCTGTAAGTACCAAAAAAAAAACAAGTGGAACTAATAATTATTGTAACAGGTAACGGAATGAGAATCTGAATCAAATGTAACGACTTACGATTACGTCTGCGATTGTATATAAATACTTCTAAGAGGAATGAATAAAATTAGTTCATATAAAAGCAATTGGTGTCGTCTTGTTTATGTTGTAATTAAATTGGATTTGTAGTTGCAATCCAGACTGTAGCCCCTACTCCTTCCTACCAAACTACGTTTGATCCGAAGAAGATTTATTGCTGGTGAGTGCTAGGAGAAGTTTCCGGGACGAGGTAAGATTTAACTTAGTTGCAATGTTTGCGTTCGAATTGGTTTTACCGCCGGTATTTAATGCCCCCGAAGAAAGCGCAGTAGTTTGGTAATATGTTCGGCGGGTGGCGGGCGCCTTGTTTAATTCATGACCGTGTTTTCCAACTACTTGCCACCCCCCAGCAGCCGCCTCCTGCTATACACATACGTGCTACACGTTCAACCATACGCCCGCCCGGAGTATGCACATTCGAGGGACTGCTCGTGCCTGGGATCTGATAAAATGCAAATGCCGCCTTTTTGTCGCGCACGTTCGCCACATTAGATTCACGCATAATTAACGCGGCGCCATTGTTGCGGCTATACGTCTCCTGCGGTGAAACACTTCCTGCGACATTCGCAGGAATTGATATTTTTTCTTACGCTGTTGCCAGGGCTAATTTATTCTCATGGCACCGGCGCGGCGTTGGCACAGTTTTTCTAAGAAATTATGCCTGTAATATTACTCAAAGTGAGTTAAGTCTTTAGTAGAGTGGAAAATAATCTATAATTTTCAGAATATTTCAATTACTGAATGTTATATGGCAGTATTCATTAAATTTTATGGGCGAATAAAAAAAGAGAGTTCTCTTCAGCGAAAATTATTTAAATTTCCGTGAACTTGACTACATAAATACAAAAGAATAAGTTAGAATCATCCAAAGGAAGCTCAGACAAACTTCTAACGTCGACATGAGTGAAGTGTAGTAGGAGAAGACAGTAGATCCCTTAGTATTAAGTTTCTAACTCATTTCTATAGTGTCCTGTCACTTTATATGTCACTAGGACAAAGCTAGAAGTATAAAGACCAAGGACATGCTAAGGAATGGACAAACAAATGGAATAAGTGGAGTCTGTAGAATTGATAAAGGACTCTGGAAACATATTTCTTAGGTTTACAAGGCATTAGGTGGCATAGTCTCTAGCACTAACTCAGAAAACACCTCTTTGTGACATCCTGCCATGATCGCCAAATGCAAATATTTGTTTCTGGTTCATTAATCAGTTAATTTTTCTCTGGGTCACAGTAAAAAGACCAACTAAGCGTTGCGACAGAAGAGGAAGATATGTGTCACCACCAAATCCTGCAAATATAGACTCCCTAAGAATTATTGAACATCTGATGACGTTAATTAAATTTGCCTAGACTGCAAGGCAAGTAGAACGATGTTGATGGCAATTAGATCTGGTCTGTACAGCCAGGAAGTAAATGACGGATATGCCTCGTCGGCCAGGGCCGATCCCATTGCGCTTGATGAAGCGGAAACGATGGGAAGTTGGCCTCAACCTATGCAGTGGTGCCTGACAGGGATATTCACGTCAATTTTACAATGGCTGCTCTAATTGTTCATATTTGATTTGTTGTGCCACCACGCAGATGAATGCGGAAAGAAGAACAATTCAAACTCGAAATTTCAGCAGATTTGAATGCGATGGTAATGATATAAGTGCTGGCAGGAATGGCAGGGCTGGGAGAGCTGGCAGGGCGCGTAGGGTTGGCAAAATTTAGCGTAAATAATCGGGCAAAATGCTTTTCTTTTCGCTCCCCGACGTTTTTTGTGTGCTTTCCTCGACAACACTACCAGCCGGAGCCCTTCTACATAAGCCTGGCACGAATCATTAACTTCCATTAGTGCATTTTGCCTCACTAACTGCGGTCAATCAAAGTGCATTGTTATCCGAGCGGGGCGTGGGCGCCTCAAATGTGATTTCCATTAGGCTTACAATGGAAAACACGGGTGTACATATGTTTCTACCGTGCATTTTTTTCTTTTCAGATTTTTGATACAATATTTGCATGAGTCGTGTTTATGTTAATTTTGAATAGAGAATAGCGTTTTAGAATTCCCTGCTCAGCACAGGTTTACCAATATATGATACACTAGCCTGTGGAGATCTTTCCAAGAAGGATGAGTTATCAAGAATCGGTTGAAAGAAGTAGAGTCTATTGAGATACTGGGTATTTTACCCAGTATGAAAACATTGTTCAACCTAGGTTTAGAAAAAGTGTATGCTGCCCTTCATACCACGGCTACCAAAACCAACGACGATGATTAGTGTCGGATGATATATTAGGCTATGACAACCATATTAGTGTAGACAACCATAGTCGCCAACAAAAGATAAACGTCTCTGGAGAGGAGGAATAAGAAGAGAGAATGATGTGTTATAGACTGTACATTTTGAAAAATGTTTCTCAGCCAGGTACGAATTAGGATATACGCTCTATTTTCCTAAGGACCATCATAATACGGTTTAAACATAGCTTTGAGCCGTCTCTCAAGGTTATACGGACCTGTCACGGTCGCCAACACCAAATGTAGGATACCGCCCTGTTTCCTCTGGAATAGTGAACGCTGAAGATCATCATATTAGGTCACGTAGTTATACGTTCTGGAAATATAAAATATATTAGTTTGGCCTCTTTTATCAGCACCTTTATTTGCAGAGCTTCCTAGAACAGTGTTCTAGGAAGTACTGCTAATTCCGAAGATTTAAAATATGTTACTTTTAAAATGTTCACTAGCAACGTTCGAAAGTAATAACCCATTAAGGATCTCCGTAGAGCCATGTGAATGTAGATGTCCTGTTGGACGTTTCTGGGATGCAGGACGCAATTAACAGACACGAAAGAGTATAAAGCATTGTTAAACACTATCCCGAAATAGAGATGAAGGAGTGCGGTTGGCGTGGAGTGTGGACCCGTGTTGTCGGTGTGTCTTCTACTTACACCGGACACATTCGTTCCGTCCGGGTCCACTCCGGTCGGTTTATCCGATGGGGGATATAATTTATGCTCTTGTAATAACTTACAGTGTACATTCAGCTGGGACATTTGGAATTAGGCCAAAGGCGAACAGCACTTTTGCTGGACCATTTTCCAACGCACTCGAACTTGGAAAATGACCATTGTCCATTCCTATAAAAGGTTCAAGAACAACAAAAGGGTTTAAGAACATTTTAAATTTTAAGAAATATTAAACCAAAATGCATTTTGAAACCCGATAGAAATAATCCTAGAAAAGGTTTAAAATGAATAAATTCAACGAAATTGTACGAGTTGAAGTGAACATGGCCACCCACAACATCCACGTCGCCCTCGTATGAATGAAATACAGGAAACACGCATTCACATCTTGCGAGGTAGTTTCGAGCATATATGAGGGGCGGTTGGCATCATCGTCGCTCGCGAGCATACATAACGGGATGCTGTTCGTCTACGTGAACAACCGCCCTAGTTACATGCACAACCGGACGTCGTACATTTTGATTTCCCACTCGACAAATACCTACCAAAAATTGCGGAAATTGCTGTTTAATAATTTATGATTTTTCAGTTAGTATTTGCGTAAAATATTACTTCCAGCTCGAACAGTTTTCCATGTCCTATCACAGTCGCCAAATCTAAATATTAATAGCACGGATGTTACACTGTCAAATTTGTAACATTAATAGAGCTTTAGTTAATTAAGTAGTGTCCTGTCACGGTCTGTTATCATATCTGTTTCACTGATGCTGGTTACGTAGCTGTGAAGAGTAAGAGACCACCCACGCCTTATAAGGTACTTGAACTAGTATTCGTAGTCTTATCGATAGTCGTAGGTGAATTGTAAAATTCGATCTTTCTTAGATGGGCAGCTTCCTGAGAGGCGGATCCCCAAACTGGAGGTAATAACAAATTATAGTATCCAATATCCAATAAAAATAAATATAAATCAAGTACATGAAAAATTGATTACACCAGATGGTTATGAAAGAAGTGAAATGGCGTGATTTCCCATGTTTGGAAAATCAATGCGTGTTAATGTTGATATGCGGTAAATTACAAACGAGCGGCCGCAACGCTTTTATCGGTTTATTACACCGCTTCATTTTCAGCGTGGATTCACTACCACCAACCCCAGCAGCAGCTCATAGCGCCCGTTGCCGCCGCTCCCGACAGGCGTGGGTGACTTGCAGGCATGCGGAATTAATTCGAAAATCGCTGAATCGCGCCGCCGGCAGTAGCAGCGTGTCCGTGATTTCGCCTGGCTTTGCTTTTTTAAGCGGCGCGCCGACACATTACGCCAGAAATATGTTTTTAATTTCCTAATTCCGTGCGATGTCGACGTTCCGCGGTCGCGACAGCAGCATGGACACGCTTGCTTTCCTCCGCCAGCCCCATCACCTCTCCCCAGCGAAACGGGCACACAATAAATTTGAACCCTTTTGTCATCAAGGATTATTACGAGATTACTGCAGTTAATAACCTGCACGGCGCTGTGAGGTGGTTCCAGGTTCTGCTTCCGGCCAGCCTCCAGCCACCCACCCAAAAAAACACAGGCCCGGCGAAGTGTATTTCGGTTTGGTTACGCTTCCGTTTTTTTGCTCTGGCCAGCACGTATGAATAAATGAGCGTGGTGGCAAAATACGAAACGGGGCAATCTCAACTGCGAGCGAGACTCATCTCACTCATCTGCCGAAATTTGACGGCGAACTCTTTGTTTACGCTTGGTGCGCACCCCTTGCTCTCTCTCTCCCTCTCTCTCTCTCTCTCTCTCTCTCTTGCTAGGTGGGACCGGTGGTAGAGGGGCGAAGCAGGTGAGTTCGGGGTTTATAATATTTTATAACGCACAAACGTTCTACATTTTCCAATTTTGAGAGGGGGCGCACTTTGAAAGCATATTTTTACTCGTATAACATGTTCGCACAGGTTCCTGTATTATGCGCAGGAATGGAAAGATTCCAGAGGAAAATTACAATGAGAGTGTTTATTGCACTCAGCTACATATAAAAATTTAATATTTTTATTACTTCTCCCAACTTTCCTACTTTCAAAATATTTTTATTTTTGTATTCACGAAATTGATATAAAAATGGATTGTACTTCTATGAAAGCAAGTTCTTCTTCCCAATTTACAAGTAACCAAGTTAGACAACGGGTATTTGACAATCTGTAATTTTTAAAACTTTTCTGCTGGTCCACGTTTACTGATAATCTTTTATCTTAACGGGTTATAGAAGAAACAACGTAAAACCAAAAATGTTGATGGTATCAGCCGTTTCAGAAACGTGTAGATGTCAGCCTGTAATCTTCATGACTTTTCTGATTAGACAGGGCACATTTTTGATTCACGATTTTTTTATTTAGTTTTTTAATGATTTTTAATGAGTTTTTCAAATTCCAAATGTTTGAATTGAAATAGTTTGAGGTAGGTATTCAATGAGGGATTAGTGATTCTGAAACGGAAATGTTAAAATGAGCAAATATTGACGCGACTGCGTCGAAGATTCACATACAAAACCCATCACACACTTGAGTACACATGCAGAAAGTAGAAACGTGAACATACATATAACATGACCGCATTTCCATACGTTGTTGTTACGCCTGAAATGGGGAAAACTAAATGCAAATAATCTGACCGCCCCTTGCGCTTGCAACGAAGGAAAACATACACGCCGAGCATGTCACACATTAAGCTTATACATTATACACTAAAAACACACAATTGCGCTCGCAAAATACATAACTCTCACAAAGGTGCAGACGTAATAAGATTACACGCTTGCTTTTCGGGCCTGCTCCCTACGCCCGGGCCCTTCTCAAGATTAGGTTTTGGCAAAACGTGGAAATGTCCATAATTTGCAGATACTTAACTATAAAACAATTTGAGCCGAACAAATATAATAAAATCCGTGTGCATTTGTCGGCGCTAATCCGTTGCGGGCCCCTTCGGCCCCGCAAAACACTCGTTCGTCGTGCCCCCGAGGGCTGCACCGAAAAGCGTTTCTGATTAATGGCGCTAGTCAGAGCTTAACTTCCAACATGGTCGCCGGGATTTATTTTTGCCAGTCGGCCCGGCGATTAACAACTCTGGCGATTTTGTTCTTTTTTTTTAGGTCGGCTATCACCACATGACGACAAGGAAATAAAATAACAGTCTAAACTTGTTCACGAATTCAAAAAAAAATACAACATTGCTATTAGGTTAAATGCAATATTACTAGTTTTCGTGAAAATGTGTTTTTAAGAAGGAGTGGGACTATTGAATAAATTTGGGAATTTCGGGAATTTATATACGCGGTTATATTTTTATATTCACATCTGTGTTAGGACAAGAATTACTTAACAGAATGATGTTAATCCCAAATTAATATCGCCGCTACGTCTCAAGATAACCCCAATAGAAAATTTTAATAAGTTGATGATTTTCCGTTATAGCACCATGTAAATTACATTAATCAAATGTGGGAATTTCGTGTATTTGTATATTTTGTTACATTTTTTTATTCTCACATGTGATAGAAGAAGAGTTTCTTAACATATTGGCATTAATGCCACATTGATATCACAATTATTTCGCAAGATAACCCCGATCGAAAATTTTAAGAAGTTGCAAATTTTCCAATATAGCGCCATATATATTACGTGGATCAAATCTGTAAATTTCGGGTATTTGTATACCGTGTTATATTTGTATGTTCTCATATGTATTAGAAGAAGAGTTGTTTAACATAATGAGGTTAATCTCAAATTGATATCACACTTACGTCGCAAAATATCCCCCATCGAAAATTTTAGAAATTTCCTGATTCCTCTATATACCATCAAAAAGTACAGTCGAAGAAATTTGGGTATTTGAGATATTTATATATTACGTTACATTTTTACATTCACACCACTATTAGAAGAAGAGCTGCGTAACACAATGACGGTAATTCCATACTGATATCACAATTACGTCGTAAGATTACTAACAATCATATACAGCATGATCATATACATATCATATACATATACAGCCAGGTAAATTCCGTCAAATAAATTTAGAAATTTCGGATATTTGTATATTCTGCTGCATATATATTTGCACACGCATAAAAGAAGAAGAGTCGCTAAATACAATGACGTTAATTACAAATTGATATCACCTCTGTGTCGGAAGATAACTCACTATAAAACATTTTGAGAAGTTGCTGATTTTCCTATATGCTACTATTTATATGCTATTTCTGAGATATGTAGATACAATAACATATTCATATCATAATGATGTTGATACCAAATTTATATCTCAATTATTACGTAAGATAACCCACTAAAATATTTGGAAAAGTTGCTAATATTGCCATATGCCGTCATGAAAATTATGTTCCGGAACTTTGGGAATTTCAAATACTTGTATATCCCGTCACATTCTTAGATTTGCATTTATTTTTGAAGTATTACTTAAAATTGCACTCCCTGTATTAATTTTAGTCTAAGGTTTTCATTTCTCTTGCAATAAATTTAATTCGCGATTTAATATTTTAAAAAATCACATAAATGTTTTATTACGAAATTTCTAGTTTTATTTACTTTTTCCTGATTTGTGTTAACATAAATATCGATAATTTACTCTGAGTTATAAAAAAGTCAATTAAGAAAAATAAGAATCTCCAGAAGAAATTATATATACCTGGTTTTATGAATACTTCCATGCGAATATTTTCAAGAAGGTGTAGAAATTCATAATATTTTCCAGCATTTATAGCCTCAAGTATTTAATTAATTGACCATTTTGTGTTTTACGATTATGAAACGAAGTTTATAACGCCGTAAAACGCTCCAAAGCCAGTTGAACGTGATCTAAAACGACGATCGTTTCTGATTATGAATGAATCCCGGATAAATTGTGTGCAGACTTTGATCTCCTTTGATGAAAATTGAACGCCATAATGGTTGACTACTTAACGAAACGAAATAATACAACTACGGTTAGGGTGTGAGGGGGTCAACTGCGATGCGCCGGATGACTCTTAATCTCAATTCGAAGGCTTCGTTTAATCAGTTTTTCCTTGGCCACCCGGCACCGCCACTATATCTCCGCCCTTCTTTATGTGCACTTAAAGTTAATGAGTTAGAATGAAATAGATTTTTCGGCGTGTCGTAAAACGGTTATAGGAAAATACTTAGGGCGGGCGATCTTATCCGTTAATCCTTTTTACGGTGCCGATAAGTAAATTGTGCTGCTGGCGGATTGTTAAATATCCGCCGAGGCCGAGAGATCGATTTTATTTTTGCATCAGCTTCGCCTCCTTAACAAATCTCGCGAGTTCGTGCAAGTTGGTGCAAACTTTTCGTGAGTACTGACATTTACAACTAGTTTTTTGCGCGGCTAAATCCGGCGACGAGAATAACTTGATAAACTCGTGCTGAAACTCAAATTAAAACGCATTGATCTCTCTCTCCCCTGCAGTCGCACTCCATTTCGGTCTCTCACAGATTTTGCACTTTTTCCTTTTTTCGCCGCTCGCAAAATCACAAAACGAAGTGTGATGATACTGGTACATTGAATGAGAAATGTTAATTTGATTTTCATTGTGATGGTATTATTGAAGCGTTCCCCGGCAAAGGCAATGATTCGCCATGATTCAATCATTGGCCTTTTGTGCTCAATAAATAATTAATGAGCTTTTGACAATCAGCCCCGGAGAAGGTTCGTGTTTTATAAAATAATATACCCGTTTTAGTCATATGAGTATAGTCAATATTTTATTACGTCATTATACGTGTTTAATATTTAATTATTTTTAGCTTTTCATACATGTTTGACTGTAATTTCGTAACGTACTACATGAAAATCACTTTTTGTCATTATTTTAATTATTCATTAAGCCTTAAAATTGAATTTATAGTTGAACAATTTATGAGCATGTCTAAAAATGCGTGTGAAATATACATAACTCCTAAATACCTATAGTCACGCTTACCATGAGCACAAGGTTTTTTTTCAAGGATTATTCAGATACTTAACCTAAAATGCAAATATTATCGAACAACATAAAGATTAACCCTATAAATATTAATCTCAGTCAAAATGTAAATAATACCCTTCACAATAAAAATATTATTGTGCTTGTACATGGTTTGTTTAATGACGCTCTAAAGTTCGGATTAATTATTTTTATTATTAGTTCCTAGTTGTTCCATTGATGTTGATGACACATCAATTAATGCAAAGCTTGTTTGCAACTATAATCAGCTGTCTCAATAACTTTTTAATAAACATCACAAATGAGCATTTGAATATTATTTAGATTTAATTAATAAATTCCCTAGAAAAATGTATCCTGTCACAAGGAAAGATTAAGAAAAAGGAAATAGGACAGAAGGAACAAAACACCTCCTTGAAAGTACTCGAACTGAAGAGGCTGCTCTCTCTCTGCTTTTCTGACTTTAATTAACATAATGGTCGAATCCGGATACGGAAAACATCTTTTGGTCCTCTTCATTCAGACTCGAATCACTGAGACTTCGTGCAACCTCGAGTTTTGAATTTAGCAAAAGTTTTTATAAAGAATGTTTATTTCGATGTAACAGATGAAACCTGGTCATACTCGTATATTTATTAAAATGTATACTTACTTAATTTATTCAAAATGATATTCACTTAGAAATTTAGTGAATATTAACTCACTAGGCGAAGCTCGTGCCACCAAATACAAATGTATTTATATATTATACATACATCTGAAGTATGTGTTGCCCTTTTATTTCCAACTTCGGTCATTGAGGGATAGTTCTTCTTCGAGGTATGCTTGACAGAATAACTAGAACCACGCTGGTTTTTATTGTATTTTGTGTAACCAATTTGCGCATGCACATGCTCATGACTTAATCTTCCCTCTATGGAAGTGAAAAATTTGAACGATTTTCCAAGATCGACTTTCACCTGAAAATTCAAATTTAATATTAATGTAATTATATATTTTCCATGTAAATCAGATTCTATATGAAATCCGATCTGAAAAAATGGTTTCATACAAAGTTTTAAATATATTCAATTGTTTTACTGAAGTTAAACTTACAATAAATATGTTTTAGAATTTTTTAACGAAAAGGCAATCAAATATCGACATGATTCTTTATTTTGTGCAAGTTTGGTTGTTTATAGAGTACATCTCATAAACATTTTATTGACAATAATATGCCTTTATCAGCAATTAAACTATCATAAATAAAATAAACTCGTTTTAGTACGTGTATTAAAATTATCAAATGCCAGTGAAGAAATCAGGTGTCCTGCTAAAAGAGTTATTAGAATTTTTGTATCATCCCATGTATTTTACATGAGGATAATTGAAAAAAAGGAAGGTGAATCTAATGGTACTAACTGTTTTACAATCAAATATTTATAACTCGGCTGTCGCGTGACCGTGTTGCACGCGACATCAACTCCTAGCGGAAGAGAGGTTGATTTTCCACCTGGAGCCTTAAAAAAATTAATGTATAAATTTTAATGGCTATTCAACCCTAAGGTTTTTCCGCCGTGTTTGTACATATATATTTGTATGTTTACAATTTGTGTTGTTTTTGTTGTGTAGTAGTTGTGTGTTGAATGTTTTAGTGTTGGAAGTGTTTGTGGTAAGTTGTGGGTGAATAATATTCCCACCTCGGGGAATCGAACCCCGTACTCCTACATGGTAAGCGGAGATGCTACCACTAGGCTGCCCAGGTGGGCGGAACCTTTTATTTAAAGCAGGATCGCGGAACTACCCGTTCCTGAAATTGTGTGGAAAGAGATGGAGAGCAGAAGTAGCCACGGCCAAGTCCAATAACGTACTAATTTTATTCTTAAAAACAATCCTCGAAAGCGACAAGAGACATCAAACCGGCTCACCTTATCTTAATCTAAACATCCTGCCCGTGATGCATAATTCTCTAACAAACACTTTATTGTTCTCATCACAGGTCAGGCGCGCACATACACATAAAATGATTTCGCCGGAATACAAAGATAATTCAGCTTGCATTATTGTCTCCGTTCACGCGACGCGGGTATAGATTCGAAATACTACATATATTTCCATTGGAATATTAAAAAATTAAATAAATACTAGTACTTTATAAGTTATCTTAAATAACTATATAAATATAGATTCGTCTTGAAATTAGCTATCACCTGCGAAAAATCAGATATTGAATACACCGGATAAAAAGTTATTTGAATTTTTGTATCGCTCCAAGTATTTTATACGAGGATAATTGGAGAAGTAAATTAAAGATGGATCTAATGGTTCTAACTATTGTCCCATTATACAATCACTCGTATTATATAGTATTTATTAGAATTATATACATCTTACTCAAATAATTAAAAATATGCAACTTATTATAAAAATGTAATAAAACATCACAATTTCAACCAACATCCTTGAAGATTTCGAAACATACGCTGAATCTCTCTGCATGGCTTCTCCAAGTTCGTCTGTAACACCAAGTCACACAATTTCAAATGTATAATTACTGATATCAGTATACGAGTGCTTGACTTTATTTACCATCCGAAACTTTCAGGGTAATCGTATCTTCTTTGGCAGCATACCGCCGACAAGTATAGTTGCCAGCATGCAGCAGCTGCACGAGATTGATGATCAGCCGACTGCTAATCCGACCATGTCGATAATCCGTTTCCACCGAGATGCCACCTTCGTCAAACTGGAACAGAGGCGTTTGCAAGCGTGCCAATATCGTAAGTGCGCGTTCGTGATAAGCCCGAGCGTTGCGCCGGCAACGCTATGAAATTGCCCTTTGAATGCTGGGTGCAATAAGTCGGACTCACCTTGCCGGTGATTTCCTGCGCATCGTGCAGCCAGCGAACACGAGCTTTCTTCATTAGCGAATCGTCGCCGCCAGTGATCGTCTCGTTCGCTGTAATCTCGCATGTCAGCGCGAGTCGGGAGCCGGTTCGAGTGGTGATTTCCTTCGGCGACTTTATGTGCGCCGTACTCGTAAGCTGCGAATTTGTTTCAGTCGCAACTCTTTTCTCATCTACAATCGGGAAATATCTACTTATTTGCCTCGTATGTAATCTTCTTAACAAGGTCGTTGAGGAAATTTCAAGACTTTTGTCTTTTAAAACAATGTTTCAGTTTTTATAGAAATATGATTTGAAATCTAACCGGAGTGATCTTATTGTTAGCCCACCGAATCATATAAATTAGAGGTTTATCAAATGGTACTATTAGTAATGCGGGGGATAGTCCAGGAATTGGAGGAACAAATTAGACAGGGTCACATTCACAGTAGTTCTTACAACTCTCGGGTAACAGGCGAATCAAACTGTGGGGAGGACGACAGAAAATATTTACTGCAGAGACCCTCTCAATAACAAGGTGTGGTTCACAACTTATCTCTTCTGGAAAGTATGGATGAGATGAGGTTCGAAAGTGTGAACTGTGATGGCTGATGATGGGTGAAACACTTGAGAGAGCTTGGCATGAGATTGCATGGGAATGAGAGAAGTATGCGAGAGAGAGAGAGAGAGAGAGAGAGTGAATGTTTGGGGGAAAAGGGTGATGGGGTTAAAAATACCTTCAACATGAATTTGTCTTTCAATAGGCCATTGGGCTAACAATAAGATCTGGTTAGTATTTCTAATTTGCGTATTTCGCCTCGTGGTATAATCAATCATTCTTAAATAGTATATTGTATAACGAGCATGGCCTCAAGGATATGAGAAATTGTAGTATGAGTCAAAAGCGAGTGCTGCAACTCATACGAGTGAAGAAAGGGTGTTCCATGCGAGTTGTACACGATACTAATGGTTCTCGACCATTATGTGTGAAAATAACAATTGCTTAATCAAAATATACTGAAATGTGTATATTATACAACAGGAGTAGATAATTAGTGTATCATACCTGCTATATTACGTTTAATGTAAGTTTAATGTACTAACATCAATGTAATTCTTTATAATTTTAAAAATTTCTAGAAAATGACTATGAATCTCTTTTTTTTTCTTCTTAAATTCGATACTATAACTGTTTTTACCAAAAATAATGAGATTAACAGCAAGATTCATCTTCGGATCAGTATTAACTTGACATTCATACTGTCCAGCATCCGATGTTCGAACGCCTCGAATGCGAAGTCCCCAGAAATCCGCCACCGTAGTGTGCACACTCTCAAATCGGCTATCGGCGGAGAATGTCAGCTCCCCGGAGGTAAGAATCGACAAATCGCGGCGGCGCATCCATGAAACCTGAAAATGAGATTTCAAGCGAAAATACACCGGATTTAATTACGCCGCATTTTGTTACACCGACATTGCAATTTGCAGCAGACGAATGAATGCAGCGCGATATTTTTTACATCAATCTAATTACGCGCGGAATTTAACCAATTTGTATTTTTTACCTCGACGTACGGCCAGTCCATGCGAAATGTAATTTCAATTTAAATTCTAACACTACAATTTCCAACAAACGAACGAAATGAGAGAATATTTCACTTGGCCGGAACGTTCTTGAGTTTCAGCAAAGGTTGCTTTGGTCAAAGTTATTTACTAATTTTATGGGTCACTTTTAATTATTTATTTCGAGTTTTGATAAAGGGAGAAGAGAGTAGATGTTTCTGGCATGACTTATTGAAGATTGTTGCGTGCGATTTAAATCCTGTTTTTTTAATTGGATATATTTCGAGGTCCCAAATTTAGCAACGTCGTAAATTTTATAAATTGCAGTTGAGTTAAGAGTCCAGATTCTTGTAGAGTAAAACGAAACATATTTCATTTTCTTGATTTAGTTACGTAGTGTTAAATTGGAATTGGCGCAGTAAACTACCGACAATCAAGGAAAACTATCGAAAGTGTTGAGAATTTATAGTCTTAAGGGTTAAAACCCAATTTGTGTATGTTGGGGTGCCTAAGTTACGATATCGCTATACAAATATATTTTTTTACAAATTTATTCAAGTGTACTATATTAAATTGTCTACGAATATAGTTGTGAGATTTGATGACTAATGCAACTGCAACATTATTATAACCAACATAACAGTAATATCCAACAAATGATTTGGAAAATAGCTAGCTACGAAAATTATTCCACTCTTCATAGTATTTAAAAACTCCGAAGAGTAATTTTTCAATTTCTGAACTGTGCAATTAACAACCTCTTCACCAGTCTTTTGTTCTTTACTTCAACCTCCGGGCAATAACACCTATAGCAACGTATAACAATGTGTTCTTCGAGTTAATATCGAAGGTAACCCACCAGGTGAATAAGTAATCAGCTTGTTTGCATCGGTATTTTGCACCAAAGCTTAATCAATCTACCTGTATACCCCATGCACTCAAGACTCCACGTTGTTTGCTTTAATTACAGCTGCTTATACTACAGATACAACATAAACCAGCTTGTCAATTTTTAATTATGAATAAAAATGAAAGTCGACATGATGAAAATTAATCTTATCATAACTTCAACTATCCTTCCATAAAATTTAACGACCCAGTCAAATATGCATGAATGCATCGACCCTTTATATTTTAATAAGCGTTTGTGTTTGCTTTGCGTTCGATCTAAGTACTTCTTGCTGACTGTATAATAATTGGAAACTGCACATGCATAGTTTCATTGCGCTGATATATTTTACAGCCAACTGTAGCGTGTGTGCGCAAATTGCATTTCCGAACCGAAATTGCTCTCAAATTGAAGTTAATTAGTAGATGTTTCAAAGCAGAGATCGCAACAATCTTGGGAGTATACGTTCGAGTGTGTACTTGATTTATGTCGGCGCTTGAGCTCACTTTAATTTGTCGCGTGCAATTAGGATATTAGGATTGGTATATCAAACGTATGTTTTGATCGGTTTCCTTGCAAATTTGCACTGATTGTGACTTTTCTACTTACGACTTTGTCTCCCACATTTCTCACCGTACAGGGGAGGAGCACAGTTTCGCCGATATTGGCATCGATGTCTTGGATAATTGCATCGAAATGTGGGGATGCATCTGGGTAGACATGTAGGACGTCGCGTTTGATATGTTTTGAATAAGAATCTGGAAGAAACTCAAAAATGTCAATTAATTCTTACAAAATATCTCGTTATTAACCAACTTCAATAAGCATGACATGTATATACGCCATGTTTGAGAAGGACGTATATATACGTCCTCAATGTAAATCATATAAAGGATGTTAAATTGTATGAATACAATCAGTATTCTAAAATGTGTATTCATTTAACAGATTAAAAGGAAGTTTGGGATGGACGTATATATACGTCATCGTCGTAAGACAATTAAACGATGTCTAATTTTATGAAAATAGTCATAATTCTAAAGTATCTTCTTCTTCTTCATATGTTAAGCTGGTTAGCTTGTGTTTTACTGATACTTCTCCAGGGATATTGATGTCCAGCTATCGGACCATCTCTTTGGTGGCCTGTCGGTGTGACGCTCTCTTTGTGGTCTGCCCTCTTTTTGCATTCTGTCAACGTGGTCGTTGCACATTCTCCTACGATTTCTTGTCCATCGCACTATGTCTAGAACATTGCACCTCTTTCTAATATCGCTGTTCTATTTCTTGTCCCAGATGGTTAGTCTGCTTATAGCTCTTAGAGCGTGCATCTCTGTTGTTCTGAGTATGCGTTTGGTGAGGGCGGTGTCCGCTCTTGTTTCCTCCGCGTAGGTTAGAGAAGGTCGTATGCAGGCATTATATATACGGGTTTTACAGGATATTAACATGCTCCGGTTCTTC
>WSZQ02079825.1:2000-17788 GCA_019419845.2 Weissflogia rhopalogaster
TGTTTAAATGTGCGAAATCGACTTTTTTGTGATAAAATACATTTAAACACATCGAGGGAGATATAATCTGAAATATTTCACATTTTCGTTTAAATTTTGTAAATTTTGAACATTTAACATCAATATAAGTTCATAAAAGTGTTTCTTTCTCAAGTAATTGAGTGATAAATGTAAATTTAGAATAATTCTTGAAATTTCGTGAAAATTACCTTTAGGTACGTGGAAAAGGGCGTTTAAATACATTCATAGATTGATAGCTGCGTCGGTTCTTGAATTAACATGTGATTTCTGAACTTTTGGCAAATATTCACTAATATATATTAGGAAAATGTATTTAAATGTGCGAAATCAACTTTTTTGTGACAAAATACGTTTAAACACATCAAGAGAGAGAAAGAGAGAGAGAGAGAGAAACTTAAATATGATACATTTTCGTTTAAATTTTGTAAATTTAGAATATTAAACTTCAATATAAGTTCATAAAAGTGTTTATTTTTTCAAATAATTGAATGATAAATAAAAATTTTGAATAACTCTTAAAATTTCCTGAAAATTGCATGAGGATAACGTGTTTAAACGTGCGAAATCTACTGTTTTTTTGTGAAAAAAAAAAATACGTTTAAGCACATCGAGAGATCGATACAAAAAATATAAACACGATAAAAATTGTCATGCAAACCAGCGACTGGTAATTGAGACACTCCCCTTGTTGAGATCAAGGAAGTCAAAAGAAAGTGTTCACAGTGCGGCGGCGCAGGGTGCTTAGGCCCGGCGGTGGCGCCGGTTTGGAGTGGGGATGAGCGCGCGAGCATCGGGCGCTGAGTGCATTTATCCGGCGGGCGGCGAGTCGTCAGCGCTCAGTCTCGCACGCACCTCTCAGCCGGTCTGCCGAGTCCGAGACCGCGCTGACTACCGACGAGTTGCGGTGAGAGAGCGCAAGCGCAAGCTACTCGAGAGCAAAAAAAAAAAAAAACAGCCGCCCGCACACTCACACCACACGCCGACAGCAACGCGCACGCGAATCACCAGCAAGTGCGCGATTATCACCTGAGCAAAGTGCCGTCGTTTCGTCCATCACACACGTTTCTTTCCTCATCATAAACACCCGAAAACTCTTCCTGAGGTTTACTCAAGAGTGTTCAGGTCTTTAGCAGTGTTCGAGTGTACAACGTACGTTCAGTTCGCGGTTGTAAGTTAGTTTTCAAAGTTTTTCATGCGACAATAAAATATATAAAACGAAAATATATATAAAACGATAAAGTTAGTAGTGGCTAGTGTTAGTGAACGATGAATTAGTGTCATACGTGTGCGACTTGTGTGGATTTTGCGTTTTAAAAACCACCGAAATTTTTATCTACACGTGTGTGTGTGTGTGTGATATTACTATGGCGATGATGATGATGATGATCATAATCCTGATCCTTGTTTTGTGCACATGTACTTTTGGTGATGCTGTGCAATGGCGTTCGAAGAGTCCACTTCTAGATGAGTCTGATACGAAAATGGTGAATAAAGCTGCTGGTAAGTTTTTTTTTTTAATAAGGTGCAGTGGGGTAAGGTGAAAGGTGCATACGGTTAAGGTCGAAAACTGAAGAAAGTATTTCATTTTTTTTCATAAATAAGGTTAAACCCAAAATATTTTAATTTATATATATTAATTTAAGAAAACTGCACTTTTTTTTAAAGAAATCTAATTCGTAGAAGACCTTCTGTAAAGTTATTCTTATTTTGTTGCAATAGATTTATTTCATTGTTGTTAAAAAGTCGTTTTCAGAAGAATTTTCGGCAAAAATTAAAATTTTACGAATTTTACATAAATTTACAAATCATATAAATATTATTTCCACAATTATTAAATATGTAACATACCTTACTTCACCTTATAAATGTCTATTTTGAAATATATCAATAACAAGGTTATCTCTTGTCATATTTTATAATTCACTGCGTGCGAGCAAAACGAAAGCATCGTCCTGAATGTTTTCCCCAACGTCTAATTCCGTTCTCTTAGTCATATTTGGCACTTTTTGGCCCCCGCGCGGTTGCGCAACGCGCAAAATAAAGTCACACCGTCTGCCGTGGAAAATAGGTCGCGTTTTTCCGCCTTGGAACATTCGTCGGACGGCTGCGGCGGCGGAGATGGGGATGCGTCATAAATTGTAGAACATCATTCTTTTGTCGTCTCGTGCTTGTATGTCTGTACGCCGGTCTGTGAAAGCTTGTCAGGATCAGAATCGAGCAGCGAAACAGATGTGTCCTTAAACAGCGCGAAACCTTGAGGCGGGTCGTGCTTCTCCGAAAGGCCGAAGGTTTTCCAAACGCCGCGCCGCGTATGTGCTACACGAGTGCGCGATTCTCTATGTGACGATGCAGGTGTGAATGTGAATATGCGAGTGTGGGTGCGTGTGTGGCGAATTGGTGCACGAAAATCGGCGTGGAAATCGGCGCTGGTAAATAATAATAAAATCCTCGGATCGCGGTGGAACGACCTCGATAGGCGTCGCGGCGCGCGCGCGGTCGCGCTTTTAGCGCACGCATTCTCAAATAGAAATGCGTCGCGACCGCGCCGACGCCGCCGCCACTATAATTGTTCGTTCGGCGCATCCACATTGCGCGGATGCACATCTATACCAAGCCATACACATACAACGATATACACACATCCATGCATTCACACACATACATTCACTCACACATACATACACTCACACATACATACACACTCACACATAGATACACACTCACACATAGATACACACTCACACATAGATACACACTCACACATACATACACACTCACACATACACATACTCACACATACATACACAGTCCCACACACATACATACACAGTCACACACATATATACACACACACAATCACGCACTTTCACACACTTACACACTTTCGCACACACACACACACACACACTTACACACACACACACACTCACACACACTTACACAATCACACACACTTACACACACACACTTACACACACTCACACGCATACACAAACCAACACATCCATACACACATACTCATGCACGCATACACCAACATATCCATACACATACACACCCATACATCCATGCACACACATATCCATGCACACACACATACCTATACACACACACACACACACACATTTGCACGCACACATACACATGCACACAAATACATATGCATACATACACGCACGCACACACATAACACATCCATATACAACCAAACATATACGTTCACACATCCGTACATACACACACACACACACACAATACCTACACATGTTTCGACAGGACTTGTTTTTCGTACACAAAATTGCGGGACGCAATTCGTGGGCGTAAATAACAGGCGTGATCTGATTTATGTAATCTCATGCAGTTAGGTCATTCGTAATGATAATTTTAAAACGTTATAAAGAGGCGGGAAAATTGTCTTTGCTAAATCTTCCATTTGAGTGCACGATTTTTACATTTTACATTGGTTTTCATTTATGCTGTAATTTCTAAACCTTACGTCGTGTAAGATGACAATACATACAATACATACATACAATTTTTACATCAATGTAATTGTAAAAAAAAACAAATATGATGTGAAAATTGGTTGGGAATATAAACAATTAACAGTTACAGCCGTTTTTTCTGAACAAAATCTACTATTTTTTGACCAAAGCACAAAAAAGAAACGTTAAAAATTATTCTAGTCATTAATCCATAATTACTCTATGGTACTCTAATAAAAATGGCAAGGAAAAGTAAATTTCAACATTTTGAAAATGTTTGTAGGTTTTATATGAGACTTTCGGCACTGAAAATGGCGCTGGAATCACACTGGTCCGAATTAAATTAAATAGAACCAATCAATTTTTCATGCAAACTTTTCGTACCGACGCCTAATTGTAAATGTGCGAAACGTTGGTAATTTGTTTATGTTGCTGATTGCAAGTATCATGTGCGGTTTTCGCGCGACGCGGATTAATTAATAGGTTACGCAACCGTGCGCAGCTCTCGGCTAATGTGTTGTTGTTGATGTGGGCTGTACGGTGTCGGGACTGTATCGAAAAAAGCGAAATCGTTTAGCGTAGCACTCGCGGCGCCACATCGCCATTCGCAAGCCGTAAAAGTGCGTTTATTTATAGATAAACACGCACGGTGTGTTGGGGGGCGGGCGGGTGGAGACGCGTGCCCATCGCGTATGGCCACCCTGGTCACGGGCGCCAGCGTGCGCCTGCGAAACACAATTACATTTCTTATCGTAAACGATTCCGCGGCAAGCCGTCCGACTTTGATAACGATCTATCGATACACCCAATCGGTGTTTATCGCATGTTGCTCTGATGAGTTATTTGCGTTTCGCAAGGTAGACGCTTGAAAATCCTATTTTAACGCCGTTTATTTCTAGTAACTTACCAACTAAGTAACTTGTAACAATAAGTAAATTTGGTAGAGAATTTAACTAGGAAAAACTATTAAGAACATTAAGACCTTTAAAAACAAGGCTACGAAAAAAGGAATAGAAAATTAAAAACGGCTTTTTGAAGGTTTTAAAGGCTCATGTGATATTAGCAGAATTGTCTCAGTAGTAAATTCCATGTAAAGTAATTCAAATTTCAAGATTTGGTAATTCCCAGAAAATTTTCACATAATTCGATAGACAAGCGTAAAATAATTTCCCAAAACGTTTTTACGCAAAATTTAACGTATTCTGGATTAGTTATAAACAAAAAATGAATTTTCCCATGAAAATACATGAAGTAAGTAGAAAAATCACTATAACTTGGTTGATTGTTAATATTCTCGGGCCCCTTTCAAGTTGTACAAAATTTAGTTCAGGTATTAAAGGCTCATGTGATATTAGCAGAATTGTCTCAGCAGAAAATCCCATGTAAAGTAATGCAAATTTCAAATTTTGGTAATTTCCAGCTAATTTTCAGATAATTCGATGGTCAAATGTAAAATAATTTCTCCAAAACTATTTTTCACAAAATTTTACGTATTATAGCTTAGTTATAAGCAAAAAATGAATTTCCCATGAAAATACATGAAGTAAGTAGAAAAATCACTATAACTTGGTTGATTATTAATATTCTCGGGCCACTTTCAAGTTATCAACAATTTAGTTCAGGTATTAAAGGCTCATGTGATACTAGCAGAATTGTCTCGGTAGAAAATCCCATGTAAAGTAATGCAAATTTCAAATTTTGGTAATTCCCAGCTAATTCGATAGTCAAACGTAAAATAATTTCCCCAATACTTTTTTTTTCACAAAATTCAACGTATTATAGCTTAGTTAGAAACAAAAAAAAAAAAAGAATTTCCCCATAAAAAAAACATGGAGTAAGTGGAGTACGTGGTTGATTATTAATATTCTCGGGCTATTTCAAGCATAAAATAATTTCCCCAATACGTTTTTCCACGAAATTTAACCTATTATGGCTTAGTTATAAAAACAAAATAAATTTTCCCATGATAATTCATGCAGTAAGTAGATAAATCAATATAACTTGGTTGGTTATTAATATTTTCCGGCCATTTTCAGGTTATCAACAATTTGATTCTTAACAATTACATTGAAGTTGAAATCTATCATTTTTGCGATAGGAATTGCAATATGAAACTTAAAATTTAAGCCATTCAGATCAAATCACATTTAGAAGAAGGCAAGCAAAAAAATTCAACGTCGACCATAATAAAAAGTAGACAATAAAAGGTAAGATAGAAATTTGATTACAATTAAACAACGAACGAGATCTAGCACAAGATGATCTTGAACCACCGCTCTAACAACAAGGCGGTATCAAACAAAAACTCGTAACGCACCTACATTGTTTCGTTTCACTTTGTCGTGATTGTCTTCGGTGTTCGCTGGCGTCTAATTTGCGACTCCCGCCATTCCATTGTTGTGTGCCGCCACGTTGTTCGCTGTATAAGTGTGTGTGTGTGTGTGTTTGTATGCATGTATGAGTATGAGTATGTATGTATGTGTGTCTGTGCGCGAATTGCGACAATGTTCGCGGAAACACGCATATCGTCGTGCACGTGTCGCGCATAATTAATCGAAAAATTGCGGCGGTGCCCTGGTGCGTTGACATCAACGAAGCCCGAAGCCCGAAGCTGAAGAAATTAACGCTATTGCGTTGGTATGCGCGTAGATAGACGTACGCCGACGCGTCAATCTGTTCAATGACACTTCAATACGGACGACAATGAATCGAAACGCAAACGCCGAAAAGGAGAAGGAAGTGAAAAGGATGCGTACACATACGGGCATGCATAGAGAGCGAGAGATACCTGCGAATATAAGGTGCTATCGGCTCGCAGAGATGGCCCGTTTTTCGTGGGCAGTCGCGATGGAAATCGTGTCACGTGTCGTTTTCTGCCTGCCTTAAAAAGGTGGGCGGCGTTTTACGCTGTTTTTGGGTGAAATTACACAACGCAGACGGGCGACACGACGACCATCTGGTCGCCGTTTTTGTCTGCGCAGGACGTTGAGGTGTGCTCATGCACGTCCCTCCAGGTGAAACGTGTATAGGCCGTTTTGAAATTGCCAGGCGTTTTCGCCTTTTTTTCGGTGGGAAACTCCCGTTTCTTTGGTGAGGTATTCTTCCAGTTATTGCTTTTCAACTTTTACTTCATACGTCTAAAGTTAATTGTAATAAAAATGCAATAACCGATGAGGTAAATTTGGAAATAAGTTGAATAGGGTACCTTCAGAAAGAGAATGAGTCGATTAGTAGTAAATTATTTACAGAGAATGAAAGATTTAACCATTTTAAGGCAGTTTTAATTGTTAATTTCACTAATTTATATTAAAATCCCTAGAAAATCGCATAAATAGGCCGAAGGACCAATGACTATGGTACCTTTAGAAAGAGGAAGAGCTAAGGAATTAATTAGTATCAAATTATTTACATCAATTTTTAAAACTAACCTGTTTAAGTCACTTTTAAGCAATAACTTCACTAATTTCACTGATAATCCGAAGCAATGTAGAAAAAAACGTCAACAAATCGTACAAAATGATGATGGTACCTTCGGAAAGATCTAATATTCAGATGTCAAATATCATTGGTAGTAAATTTCTTAAATAGATTCAAGGGTTTGCCTATTTTGTGATAGTTTTAATTATAATTTCACTACTTTATATCATAATCTAGAGAAAATCCCATAAATAAGCCAATGGACCAATGATAATAGAATGTCTATGGTCTCTTTAGAAAGAGGAGGAGCTAAGGAATTAATTAGTATCAAATTCCTTACATCAATTTTTAAAATTGACCAGTTTAAGTCACTTTGAAGTAACATTTTCACCAATTTCACAGATAATCTGGAGTAATGTAGAAAAAACCCTTAACGAATGGCACAAAATGATGATGGTACCATCGGAAAAATGGTAATTCTGTATTCAGTTGTCAAATAACTTGTTTAACAAGACATAAGACGCTTTTTGCACATCAGAATAGAAAATATCAGTCTTAAATGACTTATGTCGGACGAAACTTGGAAATCAGCTACTGCTGCTGGCCTGGTGTGGGAGTTGTCCGACTTTCTTCTCCGTTTTCGTCAATTTCGGGCGACGTTTTTGGGATGGAAAAGGGTCGTATGTGTGTGTGTGTGTGTGTAATGTACGCGCATGTGATACTTGTTGCATCATGCGTCTTATTGACGTATGGCTGGCTTGTAAGGAAGAAGCCCCCACGGAAGTGTACAAAGTGTGTGTTCGCCGAGCGTATTTAGGCTAAGAGTGCAGACACACATGCACATGACGCATGCTGCTCGATCGGCGACGGCGTGCGTGTAACAACGCCAAATTAGGCAGAAGAAATCTCAAGAAAGCTGCGCTGATGTGCGGGACCGCTAAAGGGGAAGCGTTTTTTTAGAGGTTTCATAACTTTCGACGCAATTTTTGTGCGTTAAAACACCGGTACCATTTTCGATAAAGGTGCATATAATCAATATATTTAGCCTCCGATTAATCTTAAGGTAGTATTTACATGGAACGCGATGCGATATTTTAAGAAACTTCAATTGAAACTTTTGCTATGAACTTGAGTGATATTTGGTGTTGTTGGAATCATCATTCAGTTGGTCATTTTATTATCTTTTTTTTTGCTATTAACACGGGATAAATAAAGGACTATTAGACAGAGAGAGTGATGATATGTTATTGAAAAAAAAAACAATATGACTAACAGTATAAAGAAGAAGAAATAAGAATGAAAATGTCGTGAGTTTGCCCGCCTGGGTAGTTTCGTGGGTAACATCTCGTCGTATCACGCCGGCGGACGAGGTTCGAGTCCTTGGGCGGGCACTACAATCAACACATTCAAATCTACATAGTCCAACTACTGAAATCTACTATAACCATCAACACCTATCAAACATCAACTATCAACAACAACAACACAAATTGTAAACAAACAATAATAAAAATGTTTAATCTCGAAAGACCTCAATGATCGATAGAGAATACAATATATGAATTATTATTGCTGTGAGTTAAAAAAAAGACAAATTACATGGTTTAAACTCACTTAAACTGAAAATACGCTTTATATCGCATCGCGTTCTATCTAAAAGAGGTCTTAGTAGTTTGCAATAAACGTTGGCACGCGTTCAGCCACACCAACTGCGTTTTTCATCAATCCTTCAGCGGTTTTTCGCCATTACGAGCATAAACTCGGCGTCTGGCCGGTTTTGTTTATATTTAGACGTAATATTAATGGCGGTCAGACGGGTGAAAAGGCTCGCGTTCAATTCGCACCATTCGCCCGCCCACCCAATGTGTTTTCGCGACGCTGCCGCCTGAAAAAAATTGCATCACTCACGAATTAGACGGCGCGTTGTAGGTCATTAAACTTTCGCTATATAGAAATTTCCTTAAACTTTGATCAGTTCCGTGAAGTTTATTAGACTTTCCACAGTTTAACCTGTAGTTTCTTCGATATTTCTAGCGTTTTTCTAAACTTTAAAACCAAAAAAAAACAGAAATATATTTAAGAAATGAATTGAGAGAAATTTAAAATGTCGCCAAGATGAGTTGAATTGAAATACGTTGAGATGTGTTGAAATAAGTTGAGATGAATTGAGATGAGTTGAGATGAGAAGATCATTGAAGAATTTACATCCGTTTCGAATGGTATTTAAAACCGAAATTCGCGAAATCTAATTACGAAATTCGGAATGTCGATTGGACATTGGAGTGCGCGTAAAAATGCGCTGATGTGCGTTCATGACTTTATATCGGCATTGAATTGCTGCCAAGGCAGTGGAGTAAGTAAGCAGCGCCGAGAGAGGCTTGTCACGTTGCAGAACACGCACGCACCCACACATGCACGCATAAAAGTCGATGGTGGCAGCGTCGGTCATCAATGGACGTGAGCAGACGGGGGACGTATCACCACGGGATGCTCGGTCGGTTTCACACGACGTGCACGTCCCAAAACGAGGCGCGCTTTTGTTTTAATTTAGATCTGACCTTTCCCAATCAATCTGCTCGATCTATCTGCGGAATGATCACGCGCGTCTATGTGTTGGTTGGGTGCCCCTTTTCGGCGGCGGTGGAAGGCGGAAGGATGATTAATTTTTGCTCGCTTCGTCGTTCGTATACACGTGCACTTGTTTATATATGTATGTAAAGATTTATATATATATGTATGTGTGTTAGCGACGCAGGCAATTAACATTAATTGCGCGTGCCGCGGCGCGCGGCGGCGGTAGACATTGTGTCGCATGCAGCAGGATTGCGTCATCCTGCTGCACGCCTCGCAGCGTTCCGCAGCGCGCAACATGTGACAATCGCGAAATGCGCTTACAATTAGTCACGTCGTCCATGTGCGAATGTTTTTTCCCCTTTTTTCATCAATGTGTGTACGAGTGTATGAGTGAATGTATGATCGAATGCACTGGTAGGATGGAGATGACATTTCGCATGTTACTCAATCAGTCATAAGTTGTGCTGATTTTTCGCCAAATATACTTATAAGCGATGAGACACGAAGGAATTGCAATGGAAGAACTAAAAGTTTCTGTTTTTTTTTTGGGGATTTCCTTCTTGGAAGTTGATTGTGTTTATGCGGTTTTTGCGGTTTCCATAGTTTAGTAATTAAATCAACTTCAGTATTAACACGATAAAGATGAAAACGATTTTCTATATTTACGTCGAAAGTGGCATTCTATTGCAAAAATGCGTATGACACACAGAATGTTAGCATATTAATATGATACCCATAGGAAGGAATGCATTTCAGAAGTATGAACATAGATAGATACACTTTGGAATGGACTGTTTTAAAGAATTTCAAAAACATTTGCAAGGGTTTGAACTAAACTCACAATGAACAAATATGCACAGGTTTTAAAATGCGTATAGTGGCTATTTCTCACGTCACTCATTCAGTCACCAGTTGTGCTGAATCTTACAATTAGCTAAATTCACTTGAAACGTAGTTTTGAGTTGAAACTTATGTAATTTTGTTGGAATAATTTAGTTTTCTGTAGACTTATTGGTTTTTTGTGCGTGTTTCGCATTGATTGAGGTACGCTTAGGGCGTTCCCAGTGATAGAGAAGACTCTCTATCAAACCATGTCAAATGAGTTTCGGAAAACTAAAAATAGTGCCGGGTACTAGATTTTTTTTTGTTTGATTCACCGAGCATCAACTGCTATGGTCATTAGCTCTATTCAATTCTTGTTCAATGTAATAAGTCATATTAGAGGCTAATACTATTGATAAGAAGAATAATTCACTTTACTATGCATCCCCACTGAGAATCGAACCCGGGACCTCGCGGACAGAAGTCAAAAAATACATATAAAAGTTTGAAAAAAATATGGTGGAAATCTTAGGAAGCACTGCCTGATAGTCTCCGAGAAAATAATTGTTAAACATTTGATTCTAGCGCCATTTTTCGCACTTTCCTAAACGATATGTCCAATTACGGTTAGCGGTACACTGGTTGCTTGGTGTAGTGGTTACATCGTCGCTACCTTTATGTTTTTGGTACGTTTAAGAGCCAGATCAAACTTCAGCGCCCGTTATACGTTCACAAAGTATGTAAATTGCTGCCCAAATCAAATGTTTAACAATTATTTGCTCGAAAACTATCAGGCTGTGTTTCCTAGGATTTTCATCTTTTTTTTTTTTAATCTACTACCCGGAACTATTTTTAGTTTTGCGCAACTCATTTGACATGTGTGGGCGTGGACTCTCCTTGTTAGTGTTTCCTACTAGATATACTTAAAATACAAAATTGTACTATTGCCACAATTGGCACTGTTAATGAAGATTTTCCCAAATTTATATCGAAATTTGCACAAAGTGAGAAGAAGTTATACGAACAGAATGGTACCATACTATTATGAACCTCTTAGAAAGAAAGAGAAGTCGAGAGTCTCAAATTAGGAATAATACAGAAGAATACATTTTTATATCATTGAATAATAAATAAAATAATAAATTAAAAATCTGGGTAATCAGGGTAATAAATTATTGGTGGATATAAATATGTTTTGGAAAGGTATCCTCTTTCTGCAACTAGCAAGACACCAACTAGCAACTAACCTAACCTAATCAACTAGCAACTAGGGTGTCAAGGGACACCCTGGATATACAATGTTACTATAAGGAGTCTAACTTGTGAATCTTTTGGTTGCAGAATGCGTTTTTGGAAATCAGATCAAAGACCTGGGCAGCACATGGATCCCGGACCTGGGCGCACCCATCGGCGTCCTCTACTGCATGCGCTGCGAATGCGTCAAAGTAAGTGTCTGTGTGCGCAATTGCTAATGATATTTATCGATAATAGCGGCGTTCGTGGCGTGTGCGTGGCATCGAAGTGTCACGAGGGGGGCCCCACACACCGGCACTACTGGACCAGAACCAGTTTGCTGCATTTGGTCCTTCTTTTCGTCCGCCTGCATATGCCATGTCCATGCCTGCTGCCTCTCTGCCAGTACTTTTGCGTGCGTCTGCCCCGATACATGTGCATATGTACGTGCGCATATGTGTGTGTACATGTATAGGTGCCTAATGCGTGTATGAATGTATATGCGTATGCGCTTTTCTATAAATATAGCAGTTTATAGACGCTCTTCGCGGATTCGCCGCCGGCAGCAGCCAGCAGCGGTGGCCGATGTGTGTTAGCAGAGTCGCCTTCGGCGAAATAAAACCCGACTAGACCAGACGCCACACCACACACACACACACACACACACATACATACATACACATACATATACTCACTACAGCGGACGCGCAGAAATAGATTTTATTTTCGATGCGACAAGAAGAGACATCTTATACTTGAAACACACACACACACACACACACATATAGACACTCACACACATACACACTCACACATATACACACTCATACATATACACATACACACTCATACACATACACCCTCATACACATACACACTCACTCATATACACACTCACTCACACACACACACACACACACATATTTATACGCATACAAACAGATGCACATCTACTCATAGATATAGTTATATGCACCAGCATATATAGACATTTACAGATAGAGGCTATAACATGGTTGGTGGAATCTTCGGTCGGGTGTTGGTCAAACATTTTTTAGAAATTGTTGAGAATAAATTCACTACACGAATGTTTAGATGTTTTACGTCCAAACCCCAACACCCTGATCGGATTGACTCATCACCCCAAATGGCACTACCAGATATAAATGTTCACAACAGAGTCACCAACCTATCCAACATTACTTTCACCAACAACGAAATAGAAGAATTGCTGATAAACAAACCCCTCACCGGCAATATTTTTACCTAAAAATTTTTAGTATCTAAGTATCCTTCTAAAATTGTAACTCACCAGTAAGTACCTGATGATGGCGTGAGCCGAAGTGTGTATTGTACAATACAATAAAAGTCTAAACATTCGCATAGTGAATTTATTCTCAGCTATAGCATGGCTTTGCAAGAGATAATTGGACTAATTTGTTCTTGTTTGTTGCAGATGCAGAGGAAGAAGCGCATCGTGGCGCGCGTCCAGTGCAGGAATATCAAGAATGAATGCCCCGAGCCCACCTGCGCCGAGCCCAAGCTAGAACCTGGCAATTGCTGTAAGACTTGTCCTGGACAACCATCAAGTATGTAACCAAAAAAAAAAACAGAGTCACCACTTTAACATTAACTTTTGCACGTTATGTTATCAAACAATTCCGAATAATTCGTCTTCTGAATTATATACACCCAGAAATCAATACCCAGAAAATTGTCATCAATCCCCAATGATCCGAAATAGAAAATATAAATATAATCAATCAGGCTAAAACGAGCTACACTTCTATTTAACAAATTTTTTTACGGATATATAAATTTTTGTGAAGTTTGTTGTGAAATTTACGAATGAAAAAAACGATTTGCATGAAAACAATGAGGAATATGTCGGTAATAACATTCGCTCAGTTTGCTGGCGCCTGTATTATTATAAGCAATGTGCATTACACGGCGAGCCGTGGACGAGCGGCGCCGATATAGATAGTTTTACGTCGTCTGGCGTGCCTCTCGACGAGGCACAACAAGACCTACATTGCATATTTGCCGCGCCACGACGATGCGTCCGCGACTTATTTACCACGAATTTATTCCAGAACGCGAATGTAAATATTATGCACGAGCGAACAAGTTGCGCCGCTCTCGGTACAGTAGCCGCCATTATGCGTCTGCCGTGGCACGGCGTCTACATCTGCGGATGCAAATCGAAGACATACGTGGCTTTTTGTTGGATTTCGCAGTTTCGCATGATCAGAATTCACGCAATAATTGAAGAACTCTGCCATCAGTTAAATCCTTTTAAGTTAAGTTAAGCACCAACGTTCAAGATTGCTGATACTATCATTTCGTTGTTAGCGGAAAAACGGTTACGGTTGATAACAAACACCTTGGCGCACTACAATAAAATCATTTATTATATGCGTATAAATGCGATACTCGTACGATTATCCAAACACCCCGGGCGTTAGACTAGTTTTGTTTGCGCCCGTGCGGCTGCCATCGTGATACAGAGACGCCATCACAATGACATGTAACACGAGTGTTTTATTTACCCTGCTGTCGCAGGAATACATTGGGTTGCGAGCGAACGCGCCTAAATACAATTCAAAACCGAGAGATTTGGATCGTATGACAAGCGCCACGGTTGTCTCGGTGTCTCACTGCATTTCGTCGTGATTATCTCGTAAACAAGCCGGTTACCAAAAGTTTTGATGCTGGTAACGTGAAGGGGTGGAAATTTGCTTTGATTTGATGTGTTACTCGCTGCGGTTACCAGTATTGGGTAATCACCTAGGCTGGTTACCATTATGCAATCTGATGGTAACATATATGATGAAATTTGGTGGTTACTAAAGAATTTCAAAATGATGATATAGAATGAAGGGCAATTTTTCTTTGATTTAATCTAACTTTGGGGTCAGTTACCATTCTTTGGCACCTACTATTGTTAGATACAGTTACCATTCTTGATTACAAGATTATCTTACAAAATCACTGGTTACCAAAAGTTTTGATTATGGTAACCGGAAGGGGAGGAATTTTACTTTGATTTGATGTGTTTGTCGTTGCGGTTACCATTAATGGGTAACCACTAACACTGGTTACCATTATACAATTTGATGGTAACATAATGAGGAAATTTGATGGTTACTAAAACAGTTCAGAATGATGATGCATTTTTCTTTGATTTAGTCTAACTTTAGGGTCAGTTATCATTATTAGGCACCTACTATCGTTAGATAACGATGGTAACTGTACCATTCTTGATTACAAGATTATCTTACAATACCACCGGTTACCAAAAGTTTCGATTATGGTAGATTATCTCACAAACACACGGGTTACCAAAAATTTTGACAGTGGTAACCGAAGGTAGAGGAAATTTGCTGCGATTTGTGGTATCATAAACGTTGGTGATTATATTGTCGGGTACGCACTGGTCACCTGTTTCGAATTTCGGGCCGGCACTGTCGATGCCGCCGGCAGCCATGTGGTATTTTCGAGTGTGAGATGGTAATAAATGTCGAGTTATGCAGTTCTATAAATAGCCAGACGCCACATTCGCCGGCAAATACAATCAACAGACTTATATTCACGTACACACAAACACATACACACACACAAATACATATACACACATACAAATACATATACACACATGCAAATACATACACACACAAATACATGTACACACACAAATACATGTACACACACAAATCCATGTACACACACAAATACACACACACACACACACACACACACAAATACACATACAGACATTTCTACAGACACGTATATTCTTACAAACACATTTATACAAACATGCACTCACACTCACATGCACATACACGTACACAAACATGCACACACACACAAAGGCCTCACACACACACACACACACACATCATATACAAATTGTGTAATCGGTCGTCGGCGTCGAGAGCAAGTCGTGCGCGAGTAAAATGCATAGAGATGCAATGGTAATTGCCGAGGAGCAAGGCAAAATTGGCATTAGAATGTAATACGCTCGATTGGCGATCGCACATCGCCTTGCACTTGAACGAACGCCGCACTTGAAAACGCCATGCGCGTCTTCCGTCATTTGCATATATGGTGCCACGTGCTGGCTGACGTCAATGTTTAATATTTCACGCTGCGTTCGAATATGCACGCCGAACCGGTAAATGTGTTGTTCGCCGCGATGCGATTAGGGTGGACTTTGCACGCGTGCGAAAACTA
>WSZQ02079847.1:0-12168 GCA_019419845.2 Weissflogia rhopalogaster
AAACCATCGCTGTGGAATACCAAAAAGTGATGTAACAGTTATTAAAATTCGTTTTACAACCGAATAAAGATACGGACATTAAGTGCAATTTGATATGAAATTAATGTGTGAATATGGAATTAATGAAATTCAAAATTATTTTCTAATTATTTAAATTCCCACGAGGTCCGGGTTCGATTCTCGGTGGGGATGCATAGTAAAGTGAATTCTTCTTGTTATCAATAGTATTAGTCTATAATATGACTAATTACATTGAACAAGAATTGAATAAAGCTAATGACCATAGCAGTCGATGCTCGGTAAATCAAAAAAAAAAAATTATTTAAATTATAATTATTTAAGTTATATAAAATTAAGAGGCATGGTAAGTACAAATATATTTGTAGGTATCCCTTCACATTCAAGATGGCAAATATGAGCACCGCCAACATGTTCGTTGATTCATACGCCCTTGAAATGTTCAATTATCGAATTTTTAGCAAAAAATACTGATAAAGAGATGTTTTTTGACCAAAAAAATCTGACCCGACTGGATTTGAGAATTACACAGTTCCAAGTTCAATACACATTTATAAATTACAGAGATTTGCAGCCTGCATAAATATATTCTGGTCCGCGACTTACTCAAAGGGAGAGCCCCCCGTATAAAACTACATCTTTTGTTGATTTTATAAAAATTATATATTCAATATTGGTTAGATACGCCCCGACAAGAAATTTTCGTTGATAAAAAAAGTTTGCTCACCCCTGTTCTCGTACACTACAGGCTAGTGATAGTGAACTTTTTGAAGTCGTGGGTTAAAGTTTCTTATATTCTGGAACGAATAGTACAAGTATATAGTCAAACAATAATGCCACGTCTCGCACACACCCTCCATTTCGGAATAAATTCTACACCTCTTATATTCTTCATTCTTCTTACTTCTTCTCTTCTGATCCACACCTCGTTTGTGCGATACATTCTTTCTCGGCTCTACTCAGCAGCATATTCACAAAATAAACTCTTCTACCTATAACCTGGACGCGTATATTCTACAACGAATAGTAACTCCTAGGTGAGTATTACCCATGTGGGATCCTGAATTTGCATAAATCAGTAACCGGTAACTGACTCGCGAGTCCCAGGTTCGCCATCACTCTCTAATGTGAGTTTCCATTTTTTCTATCTTTTGTAAGTTTTTTTTCCAATTTCCTCTCCCTGCCACTTTCAGGTTTTTTACTATCTCGGCCATCCATCTGTTGATGTCCCTTATCTTTTCTGCAAATTTGAGTTCTAATTTAGGATTTGTTCCGCTGGCGTTATTTCTCTTCCAATACATGTCTTAACCACTCCGATCTTAATTGCTTTATTTTTTATGACAATGACATTTTCGAATTTCTCTTCTATTACTTTACCAGATGATCATGATCTATAAAAATAAATGAACTGCTCTAAAATCCATGTTATATTAAAGAAATATTAAGTATTTAACACTAATATGAATAATAGATCACTACGCCGAATACTATGATGTAACAGCTATTAAAATGCGTTGTATAACCGTAAAAGGATATGAACATTAACGGCAATTTGACATGGAATAAATATGTCATAAATTCAATTAACCTGTGAATATTAAGGATCAAGCGAATCAAAAACGATGAAAAATGAATGAAAGTGATTTTCTTTCGATTTTCGACTTCAAAAATAGCAAATCATTTAAAATGAAAATAAAATACTGCAGTACATTTTACATGTATATCTATGACTTTATTCGCATTCTCAAGTATTATTGACAATTTTACGTTTTGAAGCTTTATATGTATATTAAGATTTATTGTCGACGTAACATATTCCATTGTTAAATTTAGACATGACCTATCTATTTAACCAATTCATTATTCAAATATCTGTTCAAGGTACGGGTATAAATGTCAAACTTGCAGCACATTTTATGCGTTATTGTTTTCAACAACTTCTAAGCCTTGGCCATCAATCATAGTTAGAGTTTTGGAGATGAATCCGCTGAAAAGCCTTACACTAAGTCGGCTAACTTAAACTGGGTTCCATCAACGTGAATATTCGGGGCTGAAAACTAATTAAGCGACGAATGCGCAGAGTAATAAAATCGTAATGGGTTAATAAAGAATGACACGGTTTAACAATAGACCTCATACTGTGATTCATAAAAGTTATGAAAATTTAAATATTAAAAAAAAACGCTGCTACGTAATTTAAAATATCATTGTAAGTGGTCAATAAGAATCGAATATTTTCCGAACATTGCCGAAGTGTAATATTTTGTTGGTGGTCTCGAATATTTTGTTGGTTGTCTCGAATATTTTGTTGATTATCTCAGAATTCTAACTTAAATGGCGATCTGTCCTATTCGGAAAATACTTGATTCTCATTGACCACTTATTTTTACCCCCACCACTTTTGGCCGATTTTTAGCCCATCTAAATTTACACGTAAATTTGAGTTAGAACTCCTCTACTTAGGCTAATAATGTATTTTGTTATCTATTTCTTGAGATAACAAATAAATATTTCACCACATTTAAGGCATGGATAAAATTGGACTTATGTTGACATCTTGAGTTGGCTCTTCTTTCGTGGATACCGTGCTGTTACTCCATCTGGTGAAGTATTCCTCCGTTATCCCAAGGAGCACATTAGTTTCATCGCCAATTCGTCGTCGGTCCGGAGGAGGGGTTGACGACTGAATTTCCGCAGCCTCTATCCTTACTCGGTCCTTGTTCTTGTAGACGCTTGCTAATACGGGATTGCAATAAGCTAATTCTTATTGTGATTATTAAAAACATATATTTAGGCAATAATAATTGATGCGAAGACTCATAATTTGTGATTTTAGGGGCCTCTTTAAGTACTGGAAGTATCTTTTTCTGTTCCGGGTGAATAATGTACACATTTCAGTATCGTTATAATGATTTTCACATATAGTAGTCGTTCAAAACGCATAGTACAGAATATTTAGTTTAGCGAAAGGGGAACAAGAAAATCTTTTTATTCAATAAATGAAAAAGTCAAATGAAAAACCACAAATAGTAAAAAATAGAACCTAATTTATACAAATGATACTATTCCAAATTGCAATTCAAGTTGAATCAATTGGCACTTGCAAACACAACTGAAATTCCACATTTCTAGGTCTGCTGCCAATGATGTTGTGCAAATATTTTGGCGCTACTATTTCTGTTCTTTCGTTCTGTGCTATTCGTTACGTTTCACCGGCGCCTGTCGATGATATCATCCATATTTTCGCTCTCCACGTAATGCGTTCGTGTTGTGTGTTTTATTTGTACGGTGCCCTACAGTGTGCACGGCATTTCCACCTGTAATTCCTCAGGCATTGCATCATTCGCTGTATCGTAATCGAATGCCCTCTGTAAAATGCCAAAAACAGTTCGACGCCACGCCACACCACAAACAGCGGCCGCCATGTGTGATGGTTGGTGATGATTTTATCCCGCTTTTAACGCGTATAATGCGCTCAATTTACATGCATTATTCCCGTATTGCGACGCGCAGCCGTATGCAAACGCTTGAAACTTTGATAAGCGTTTAGTATTTATGGAGATTTACAGTTTTAATTGCATTGTTCAGGGCTTTCGTGCATGTTTACACTGTATTCATGTAATGCAAAGTACATTTAAAGATAGACATTAATCTATGTAGGTTTGCGTATCATATAATTGGGACAATTGTAAGATTCAAAATTCAAATTGAATTTGCAAAAAGTTTAGTAGATTAAAGTGACTGCTAGTATATATAAATAATTTCCCAGCACTATAATTTGTTTCGGCGGACAAGGATTGTGCAGAAATATCCAATATTACAGAAAACATGTTCATATTTTGCTCCTCTCTTTTTTGCTATATAAAGTTGGTAAAAAAACGTAGAGAGAGTGTTTATTAAGAATTTTTAGAAAAAGGTATAAATTAGTATACATTTTCAGAGACGCGATTTTTCGATTGATGCTTATGTCCTAAAAAGGTAATCAAAGTTTGCAATTTGACATGGGACTGTCCATAAGACGATTTAAAAATATAATTACCTCGGAAACTTTACGAACGTGCTTCATGATATACACATCAAAAAAGTGAATTCAGAGAGAAATACCTATAAATAGCAATTTATTATTGACCGTTGCTGATTGGAAAAAAGGATTAAATAAAGTTGATATATTGAGTTTTGAATCAATAGGATCAGCTCTTTGCTTGCCGCTTTTAACATCATTAAAATATATTATTATTGATAATTTAACAGTAATTTCAATTTGTCATTACAATGCGTTCAAATGAATTTACAATTATACGACAGTCCTTCATGGCATGCTCATAAAAAGCAATTCAGAGAGGAATACAACTATGTAAAGCAATATTAAAGACAGCCAGGGACCGATTAAGGTCTGAATCACTACATTTGGGAGGCTCTAGATCCGCCCAATCGGTCATTAAGTCATTAGGGGAAACCTTTGCTTATTTATTCACCCTGTTTTCCCTACCTAAGACCAATGGGGGTCTCCCCTGTTTCATATCAATGTGGTCTTCTAATGACCCCTGTTATATATAGACAGGAGCCTAGTGCGATGAAAGGGTAAAACTAATCGTAAACTTCCAATGTTCTAAAAATTGTTACACATGAATTCAGTGATACCTGCCCGAAACGTTACCTGTACTAGACTGAATCCTGTCTACCTTGGAACAATTACAAACCAACCGACCTAGAGTTGGTTATGAAATCTGGTTTGTAAATGGTACTGTTTTGACTTGTTTTAACGGAAATCTGTCCATAATGGAAACTGGGTTGGTTGTAATATAAATTTTAATAAAATCAATGTGTTAAAATGTTATAGATTTATAGCTAAATAAAAATATAAAGAAATTAAAATTATATTATATAAAAACCAAGACATTTAATATACTAAACTTTAGTTTGTTACTAAGAACAGTTTTGTTCAGATTAAAAATCCCGAGTGGAACAAATTACGTTCTAAAAAGCTCTGGAAATAATGCGTCTCTGCTCGTAAAACGAGCGTAAATCTGTGCGCTAATCTGAAATAATGCTCAGTGGCACCGCCGACGGCGTTCGGCACTTATTTGGGCATTTCTCTCATTGTTATGTGCGCTTGTTCCGCAGATTACTGCACGAACCAAACTGAACTGGGACCATTCCGTCCGTTGCCAATGGTCCGTGCAGCGCGAGAAAGAATAAAAAAAGAACAAAGCAATACACCGCTGAATGCGCACTTCGCTTTACTCCCACATATGTTGGCAGGTCTTAAACCAGATAAAGGGCACTTGTTGGCGGGTGAGGGTGACCAAATATAAAAACTTAAATTAAAATGATTTAAACTTTTGATATAGAAGGATTTAAGAGAGTTTTGATGTTTCAAGAACACAAGAAACAAGAACTTGTTAACTAAAATAGATGAAAAATGAGCTAGAAAAGTATGTAACAATGGCACAAAGTCACTTATTCTTGATATATGAGTCTTTTACAAAGAGTAATAACATTCGTTTCGCGATGGTGTTTGATAAGTCATGATACAGACGGTGGGAACACAAAGGCATACCTTATGCCATTTGGGGTCATTTGTAATTATCGGTTGCACCAATTACAAATGATTTATGAGCCAGAATCACTTGATCTGCAAATAATAGTAACAAGGAAGATTCTGTGCAACATTCTATGTGAGTGTACTTAAGATATATTTGTCAATTCTATTGCCAGTCGATGTAGTTTAATTGTAATACTAAATTACATTAGAAAGAAGGAAGCAAACTTTGTTAGGTTTATTATAATTAGTGATCTTATTAGTAGTATAGTTAATTTAAGAATTAAACATCTACAACATCGACTGCGCAGTCGTCACCATGTTTAATTAGAAGTTTAATTAGAGCACGTTTTTAAACGCAAAGGGGCTTGTCAGATTCGCCAGCAATGACCTTGACTAGCCTTCAAAGAAATTAATCCTGAATGGAAAATTCCTACTTTTCAATAGAAGAAAAACCTGTCCCATATGAAACAAAAAGACCTGAATGGAAAATTCCCATTAATCGAATGATTCAAAAAAAGGAATGGCCCGTTGCTCCCGATCGACTGGAGGACTAATCCCTACTCAATATGCAATGTTGACTTATTTTGATAACTTAAAATGAAATTTCACACATTTATGATGGATAAAATCGATTTATTTGCATAGATTAAGATAATTAATACAATAATTCATTAAATCCTCTTATACAATATATAAATATATAATTTCAGCCAGATTCAGGTTTCTCCACATCGTCACTCTTGCCACACTAATCAATTAAAACTGCCGTCGAGTAATTTACATTGGTTCTACATAAGAATATAAAGCACTTTTTTATAGGGGTAGTATATAATACATCATGTCTGTGTACAAAATTTACGACTTCCGCGACGCCCACAACGGGTCCAACTCTCGGAAGGGATCCACTTCCACTGCCACCGGCTTCACAGTCTCATCAGCCTTATCATTATCACACTTGATGTATCCTGTAATCAAGAACATTGGAATATTTAACCAACATCAATCAACTGCTTCCAGAATGAACTTACCACGTCTAACCGTTTGGAAATGATGTAACAACGTTGTATATACAAATTTTAGATGTTCGCGATCACGCAAAGTGTTCTTCCGAGCACAGGAAATCTTCGCACCTAACGCCGCAGCGTCCGGGAGCGGGCACGCTATGGCGGCGAACTCCATCAGAGCGGCGAGCAAAGTTGTGGCGACTCCAGTCCGCCCTACACCGGCGAGGCAGTGTACCAGTACCGGACTGCCGGTGCACTTTTGTTGCTCGAAGCTACGTATTACCAATTGCAGAAAGTCTATGAATGGCTGAGGGTTACTTGGAAATAGACTGAAAAAATATTTTATTAATTCAAGTAATAATAATTTGAAAATATCTATTAATCGTATTATTGGAGTGGATTGGACTGTTGGGATGATTTGAAAATAACTAAAGTGATGAATATATATCACTAAAATTACAATTAGTAAATTGTATAGATAACTTTCAGAAAACTAATCAACTTTTGCAACCTTACATCCTGAAATCATGAAAATGAAATCCGGTTGCAATTTTCTCATTTCATCACTCCAAACTGAGAACTTTCAGTTGCAAAATAAACCCGCAGGAAAAAACAACAACACATATGCGTTAAATAGAAAGGCAATATTTGCACAAAGCAGAAATCCAATTACCTGCCCGGCCAAGCCGTAAACTGGAAAATGTTTATTAATCGACTCTCCTTCTCGTCAGAGATCGTAAGCTTCCTCTCCGTCCAATGCTCGTTCGCCGACCGGTGCGCCAAGATCACGCGCCGCGTCACGTTCAAATCCTTGCCGGGCTCCGACGGCCAATAACACCCTTCGTTAATCTAAAGAAAACACCACGCGAAAAAATGCAATTCGGTTAACACATGTTTACCCACCACACACAACTAGCAAAAATCCCCTTTACTTTCTCGACCGAAATTTACTTCAACAGTACATACCTCGTTATCAGCAAGTAGACACACGATCGTCTCAATGCGCTGCTCCCACACCATGTGCCAAAATTCAGCCACCGTGTGCGCGAGCGGTAATTGTGTGAGGACAAAATCCATGCAGTACGGCCCGACGCTCACAAGCGACGCATTGATGTAATCATCTTTGGCGTTCTCCAACGCCACGCGACTGTGATCGTAGGGCAGGATATCCGGGCTGCGATTCTTCAACGGATAGCAACGTGCCACCGAGATGCTGCGCTTAGCTGCCTCCATACCATCCTGTACGTCCTGTACCTCCTTCCATCTTAGCTCCAGATTGCTGGGTCCACTAAGCGTCCGAAGAGAAAGATCAGCGACGTATTTCTCGAACTTGTCCACTTCTTGCAGGAATTGCTTTACAGTTTCAGGATTACGCAGAGGATCCGTCAATGGCTTCAGCGGAACTTTATCTTTCTTCTTAACTGGGAGAGACGTTGCAGAATTATTGGCACTGGGTGGTTTCTTTGGAGGTGTTTCAATTACTTCCGCATTAGGGACATCTTTGGATTTGTCCGTTTGGGAGATTTGAGGGATGAGCGGTGCCTGATTAATCGAAAAATCAAGACCTGCGAGAAGGTCAATACTGCTTTCCTTTTTCGGAGCTGGAACTAGTTGAATTTGAGCTGGCACCTGCGTCGAAGCTTGAATCGGTGCCTGTGTTGGTACCGCCGCTTGACCTTGAGATTGTGGACCACTCTGTGGGACATTCGGCTGATATTGATAATTATTGATCGTCGATTGTTGATAACCCGCCGTTGCATTAGCTCCGCTTGTAGCAGCAGAATAATCATAAACCTCGTTAGTATAATTGTAGTTATACGAATAGCCGTAATCGTTAGCGGTCGATGCTTGATATCCATAATTAACAGACGTCGATGGCGGTGTTGATGAGGTGGAGGCAGCTGTTCCTGCTCCACTAGCAGTACTACCGTAGGGATAATTCGCGCCGTTGTAGTGTTGATTGCTCGCGTTGTACAAACTTTGATTCGGATTGTATGTACTACTGTCTGGTTGATAGTTGTAGTAATTCCCATAGGGCGTAGCTCCCGTTTGCGGTGGTGGTGTGGGAGTCGCCTGCGAAGGCGGCGGCGTTGGCGTTGAGCCGTACGAATTCAAGTTTTGATTGTACGATGCCAAGTTCGACGGTGGCAAGATGCCTTGCGTAGCCTGCGGTGGTGCCTGTGGTGTTGGTAGTTGCACAGCTTGCGTATTTCCTGCCGGCTGTACACTCGAGGTCCCTGAGTACGGATATGCGGCACTCGCAGCAGGATCCGTTGAATATGGTTGGGAAGTTGTATTCGCATCCATGTAAGGATATTGCCCAAAAGTGTTGCTAACGTTCGCACTGTTCGAATTTGTGTAATCCTTCGTCGATGTATTGTTGTACGCATTCGCAGCAGGATAACTTCCAGTAGGATAACTATAATTGGGAGCGGTGTAAGCCTGATTGGGAGCATCCACGGTGCTGTTGTAGTACTGATAGGGTGAAGGCGGGTACGATAGGGCGTTATCGGTCGATTGCCCCGATTGATGTGACTGCTCGGCGGCAGATGTTCCATAGTTGTAGTAATTACCTGTTGGTTGAGTTACGCCCCCTGCTGTTCCGTCACTACCACCCGCAACAGACCCCGACATTGCTCCCGTGCCTCCACTCCCCCCTACTCCTGCCGCCACGGGTGGTTGGCTTTGTCCATAGTAATCCGCGTATTGTTTATAGTTTGTTGCATTACCACTCGCTGTGATATCAGTTGTGAGGCCCGGCGTCGTATTTGTCGGGTAATTACTGTAGGCCGCGTAATTCGGCCCGTTCGCTGCGTCCGGCGTGTATTCCTGTATTCCTGCTGCAACCGCTGGAGTTGGGGTAGCTCCAACCACAGCGGTATATGGGCCTGCTCCTGCCGTCGTAGACGATGTTGGGATATAATTATTATAGGCCCCATATGCTTGCGCATTTATGGCATCATAATGCGCCGCAGGACTACCACCTGGGGTCACACCGCCACAACCACTCGAAGTACCAATACCACCTGACGTAGCCGTATTCATCTTGAGTGCATTCATCTTACTTACCAAATCCTTATTGATATTCTTATCAGTGTAGTTTACCTGAGTATAACCACCTCCGTTATACTGACTTGTAACCACCGAATTATTATACTGTTGATGCTGATGATAACCTGCATTTGGGGGAATATATTCAGAGTATTCATTCACCCATTGTTCCTGTCCTCCTGTAACACCATTAGTTGCAATTCCCGTAGGAAGTGCACTTATATTCCCACCTGCAACACCGGGAGCAGCTCCTGGTGTATACATAGAAGCAGGATACTGTAAAACCTCCTTATTCTTCTCTAAATTTTTTCTCGACTCTAAATAGTCCTTTAGCTTAGGTTTACTAGGCAAAGGTTGCATATTATTCAAGTTATTATGCTGGATAGTAATATTTGTAACATTCTGCACGCCTCCCGAAATATTATTCATTTCTTGTGGAGGCATCCCACCAGAAACACTGGTAACAACTTCCTCCTTGGTATGTTGTTTAGTATGTCCATTTTTAACCAACATTTGATCCCTTTCTTCTTGTTGAACATTGCAAGCACTTTTAATACGTCCCAACAATTTCGACACATTACTTTCCAATTTTCCATAGAACTCAATGCCTTTATTCGCTTTCATAATTAAATCATCGTAGGTATCATGCGAACTGATCAAAGCTGATAACGTGGAATTGCGCTTGTGGAATAAATCCTGTAGATACTTCCGTGTTGGAGTAAACTTGGCATAGATCTCAACCAATGCTTTGCAGATATTATCCTGGGCAACTAAATTCTGCTCGATAACGGCTGTAATTTTATTATGCTTTTCCAAAGCTTGTTGGAATACTACTTCCAGGGATTGATCTGGCTCTTTGGTGATAATCGCACCAGTAATATCATCATTATGTATCGAATCACGTAGTTGATTCCACAACATCATGCGCTGATGCTTCATCTCCTCGATTTTCGCTATCAAACCTTCGATTGATTCCAAAATCTTTTCGTCAACATTCTGATCGGGTAGATTTAAAGTAGGGACGAGTTGCATCAGCTGGCCAAGTGGTTGTGCGAGAAGTTTAATATTTGCAGCATGTGTTGTCATTGCCTTATGCAAGTTTAAATTCGATTCAGACGCTTTACCATGGGCCTCTTGATATTTCGCACTTTCGCGGGCTAAATCTGTTGCGATTATGCTAGGTGGACGTTTACCCATCACCTTCTGATATTCCTTTTCAGATTCTTCTTCAATCTGCAACATTTCCTGGATTTCCTGCAGCATTCCTTCAACCTCCTGATACGAGTTAGAGAGCTTCCCCATAGCGTCAGCTAATTCCCTGGTTGCATTCGGCCTGGCTACCATTGAAGCTGCACGATCTACCAACTCCTGAGGAAGGCCTTTCGAAGACTTTACGAAACTCAGAACTTCAAGTTGCATTGAATTTAGAAAGTCGCAAAGTTCGACGTCTTTCTTCTCAATCATTTCGCCCATTTTACGAAGTACCTGAGCTTTTTTCTCGCTGTATAAAGAGGACGCTTCGTGGGCTTCCATAGGTACAAGCCGACCAAAAATGTCATTTCCAGCAACCTCTGGATCGTGAATATTAAAAGGTATACCTTTCACCAGGGAGGCTCCTTTAATCTCCTGAAGAGAGGCTAATTGTGGGACATCTTCGTGATAGATAAACTCGTTTTCATTCAATGCCGCTTTATGTTTTCCTTTGACGACATCCAGAGTGAAAGCAATAGTGTCCTTGAATAAACCCTGCGATGAACGAGACATCTTCCCAACTAGAGTAACCGCCTCATCAAGCATATCAACAGCAGCTTGATAAAATGCTACTCTTTCACCCATTTTCTGCTGTTCCTCAGCCTGCTGCCCTTGATACAATAGAGCAATACATCGGTGATAAGCAATCTTAAACTGCAGATACTGAGCGAGGTATTTATGATTTGGAAAGTGCTCCAACACTAAACAATCGTCACCACTCTGGAAAGCAACGCCAGCTTGCCTGTAATAATCACAGAGGTGCATTGCGATCTTCGCTATAATTGTCGCTTTGCGATTGTCCAGGAGTGACTTCTCCAAGATGCATTCCTGGGCGTGTGCTAAGCACAACAATTGCATACCTCGAATCTGCTCCGAAGAAATCATAATCAGGCCTATTAACTGGCCGTAAGTTTCGCGTACTGTCTGGAAAGCCCACGCAGCGCACTGGAAGTGCGTACAGGACATCTTCATACCTTCGGGAGACGTTCGTGTGTCTTCTGCGCCGAGCTTCGAGTGAATACAGCCGATATTTATCAACATGCACATCATTTCAAAGTTGATGTCTGGCATACTGCATGACATTTTTGTATAATCGTCTTTCCTGTAAAGATTAGAATAGGATTATATTGCTTTAAAGTATTAAGTTTTTTTTTAATTTTATTAATTATTATTAGTTTTTGTATTTAGTATTCTAACTAGAATTGTGGAGTTCAGAAACATAATTAAGAAATTCCACTAAATGGCACTGGCGATGCACTACATGTTTCAGATCTTAGTGGTTTTCCGTATATTAAAGTA
>WSZQ02079858.1:0-17778 GCA_019419845.2 Weissflogia rhopalogaster
TCACGCCAGACTAAATATAGATAATTTGGCGACAAATATAAAAAAGGGCTCTAACTTGCCTCGCCGTTCTCAACACCATCTTCGTTACTTTTCGTATCAGTCAGTACATACTGCTATGTGTTTTTTCTGGGCTAAACTATCTTTTTTTCACGTTTTTTTTTGTATTTTAAAGAGACATTCAACGAATGAATAGGCTAATCTTTTTCTTTGTTCTTTAATGATGCATCATCGTCGATAATATTCTTCTGATTTGATTTTTGAATTTGATTTTTCTATTTCCTTGACTTTATTTTCAATTTCGACTATTACATCAGCCATCCTCGTATCCGGTAGGCCAAAACAATCTTTTAAGGCCGAATCTTAGTTTTTACCACAAACTGGGAGCATCGGGAGCGTTACCTCGTGGGCGTTATTCCATCAACAATTACTTTAATTGAATATAGAATTCGTTCGCATTCCCTCACCAAATGATCCCATGTGTCCCACCCTCTATGGCACATAACACACCTTCTATATTCCTCTGACATCCATGTTTTCCTTTCTCCTTCCTCGGATCCGCATCTTGTCCTTTCTATTAGCCGTTTTTCTCATCCCTCAAATCTCTTCTCGTAACATATTGCGGAACCTTCCCGATTACCTGCCACTCCTTATAGCCAGGATTATATGTGCTGTCCCTAAACTTTCCCTGCCTCTTCTGCTCCTCTACCTTCCATTCTATGCTCCTACACATTTCTTCCACTGGTATACCTTCATGTAGCATCCTCTCTAACCACCTCTCCGACCACCCAACTGTTGCAAGTGCATTAAGCCGTCGCTCTCCATCTGTTCGTATATTCTGGCAATACTTGTTGTTTTTTCTAATACTTTTTTTAATTCTAATACTTTGAATGCACCTAATCAAGAAAATCGAAAAGTACTCGCAGGTACTATTTTGGATTATTGCATAAAAAGCATGATTTTGGTCATAATTTTCAAACTTCTACAGACACTATCTGGCATTTCGTTTAATCGATTTTTTCTACTCCTGTTGTATAATGTATACATTATGTTAACAATGACGATTAAGTTATGTCGCAATAACAGTACTGGTAGATAATGTATACCTAGGCAAGCAAGCTATATAATGGGTTCATGGTAGTTTCATAGCCGGCGTTGTGCATTTCTGTGCTCGAAATAAGCCGCCAGTTTGTCATGCGCTGCGCGCACACCGCGCCGCTGCCAGCGACTGCCTCCTACGTAGCGCATTCGCCTGCACGTGACCTGTAATTGTTGACAGCAAACACACCGATACCAGAAAACTAAATCTACTCATTATTATTTTCAAATATGATAGTCGTAGAAAAAGTATAGTGTACAATTCGCATGCAATGCACAACAATGTCTAGCATTACGTGCTCGTTGTACAATATACAATTACTCAGACATCACTCTTCAAAACTTAAATAAGTCATTATCTTTGTTCATGTTAAGTGTAATTAAAACACTTTGCCTGTTTAAATATGTGCGTCGTATGAATAAATAATCTAAATTTCTAGAATATTCGTACTATGTTACGACATTTTTTTATCAAAATGTGACAAAATTTAAATAAATTTGAATTGCAGTGAAGTATAGATACTAAACATTACATCAGCTATCGAAAATAGAACCCAGTTTCGAAATTATTTTTTATTTTTTAAAAAACATTCGTTGACAACAGCCTTTTAGATAGACGATCGTTATCTTTCGAAGCTTTATCATATCAGCCTAAACAAAGTGGGCCGAAACATATTCTTAAGTTGATTTAAAATGTTCCTTATGCAATCAGATTTCTAATTGTTTTTGTGTGATAAATATCAGTGAGAAGATAAACTAACGGAAAATACCATTCCTTAACAATGTCTCGAATGTATGTAAATATTGCAATATATTATAATTGTTTTTAAGTAAATAGTGGAACTTTAAAAATATCGATACTCCTGCAGTAAGTACGGACGAATTTCATTACAAGTGTATTGATTTTCACCTATGGCTGCGAGATATAGACAGTGTCCCAAAACAATGAGTGACATCTTTGATCGGAAAGACGACACATCTTAAATTCAGTAATTGAAGACAACACCTACAGATTAAGGTACAACAACGAATTATTCAAGGATGGCACATGGACGCATGGTAAGAATGACGAAGGGATTGGATACCAAAAAGATTTTTACACTGATAGATGGGTAGAAGAACAAAATGAAGTCCCCCCACCCCACCACCAATAAACTTAAACAATTAATTGGTTTTCTCTCGAAAACTTTCCGTATTTTATCTGCCTTCGTGCGAAGTCACACAAGGACCGTTTTTGCTTTTTTGTGATTAGAATTCATATAAATGAATTGCGTTATTATTTGCTGTAAGATCCGTTGCAACATTAGATTTACAAGCCGCAATAATGCCAACTTAATACCTTCCATTTTCGAACCTTACAATTTGCTTTTATTAATCTTCATGAAAAATGAAGGTACGCCCAAATAAAATTATTGTCGCGGATATTTACGTTTAGACGTAATCAGGTTCCAGTCCCTGCTGGGATTATTGACTTGAATAAATGATTAACCGTTGTAGCGCTTACAAAAATATTTCGATTATGTAATGGCGATGAGATAATTAAACAGCAATCTCGAAAATTTGATGTTTCGTAATCTTGCACAATGTCATAAACAACAACCGTAAATGCCATATAATTCCAAAGGAAATACGTTTTTAATTATCCTATATTCGTCGCTTTGACTTTGAAACATTATATTACATCTATTGTAAATGCATTGAATAAATATTTCTAAAACCTTTTTTTTAATGTGTCAAAAGGAGGCATCACGATTTTCTGCGATCATATGTTTATACATTTTCATATTTCGATACCAAAAAGTATCTGATCCACCAAAAACATTGCTCATAATACAACACGTTGCTTGCTCTCCTCTAGGCTTGTCAAAAAATAGCGAAACCCGAGTCTCCGGGTTTTCGGGTTTTATCAATCATCGGTTTATGCTGTTACGGTTTTGTCTGTGAAAGGCCGGGTTTAAAATCCGGACAAAAATTCGTTCACAGCGCCCCCTAGTTTGATATAAAAAGACAGTTATTTTATTTTCATTAGTTATTAAAAGAATGTATATAAATAAAAACAAAACAAAAATAAATTAGAAAAAGATAAATTCAATTATCAGTATTCTCAAAGAGAATGGCTATTCTCATTTTTCCAAATATGCATTAAATACAACTACTAGTCAATTTGAGGGAAGATCGCTAATACTATAAATAAACATGAGCTGACGCGTGCTTATGGACTGCAATCGCGGGAACTACTAATCGCTATTGTTTTAGTGTCAAGTATCAACAAGCTATCGCACACTCGCGTTGATTTCGATTTGAGAAACTGAACTTTCAGCATCATCTAGTAGTGCGGCGCACTCGCGTCGATTTCGGCTCAAGAACATTCAGAATCAACCCCGATACTTTCAAGATCAGCTGATTGTGGTTTAGAAACAGAAACTTTTACGAAAATCCGAGTTAAACCCTTGAAAGTACTGACAAGGCGGAAAACCGAGTAACCCGGAATTGTAACCCGAGTAACCCGTGACATGCCTACTCTGCTCTCCTAAGAATAGTCTATTCCGGATATTGATATGAGAGCATTGGAAATTCAAAAAAGACGGGTGTATTGACTTCATGACTGAAGTAAGACTGAATATATTTTATTTAATCTTTATTTACATAATTAGATAAATCAGAAATGATTGCCCGGCCTTATTTAAGCAGAGAATATACAAGAAGGGATCAACAGAGGCGAATACACAGCTATGCAGACGACGAAGGCTCTTGCAAACCTTCATAATAGAAGCTGAAAGATACAATATGAAAATAACCCCTGAATAAACGCAATGCATGGTCATCAGCAAATTTCCCATACGTTACCAGTTACAAGCGAAGAACAAAATCATGGAACTAGTAAACACCTAGACATATTTAGGCGTTGTAATAACCAACAACAAACAACTAGACGAAGAAGTACGCGGTGCAGTAACCAAGGCCACGAAGCTATCAAGAGCCATAAACACTATACTATGGAAAAACAAATATGTCAGCAAGAAAACAAAAACCCGCATTTACAAAACCTGCATTCCCCCGATCTTCACTTATACTAACGAGACAAGGACTGAAACATCAAAAAGCACACAATCACTGAGAACGGCTGAAATGAAAAGTCTTAGGCGAATAAAAGGAATGACCCAAAGGTACCGAATACGGAACGAACCATAAGAGCTGAACTGGATGTAGAAGATATAGTCAAGTGGGACAGGCACAGAAGAAAACGATGGAACGATTACGTCGACAGTTTGGCAAACAACTGACTTGCAAAATGGACAAAAAAACAATCGCCCCGCCACCAAAAGACCGATAAGAAGACAAACAAAGAAGTGGATAGAATCATGGTAGTCAACGTGGGAAGAAGAAGAAAATACCACAAACAAGCATAAGCCTTCTGAAAACGAAGGAGAAGGAGGAGGAAAATGAAACTTTGACAGTATAGATTATCAGGAGATCAGAACTGATACTATGAGTTAAATGTGTGATGCTTTACAGGCAGGAGAGAGAGAACGGGATATTAACCAATGAAATCCCTATGGGTGCTACCCATACCGGCTTAGCAATAATAGGTAAAACACTAGTCTTGAACATTGCTCATGGTGCAACCCCTTGCTTGTTTTGCTCTCCTAATATTTCTCGCAAAAATCGTTCAAATTCACGAACACAGCTGGTGTAAGAGATGCAGAGAGAGAGAGAGAGAGAGAGAGAGATATTGACCAATGAAATACCCTAAAATGGATACTGTCTTCACCGACTTAGCAACAACAATTAAAACACCCGTCATCAATATTGCTCGTTATGAAACCCGTTGCTGTTCTACTCAAACGGGCACTTTTACCGCAAAAAGTTTTACGAGATCAGAAGTGACAAAGTGCAGTATAATATGCGATTCATGTAGGAGAGAAAACAGGAAAAAAGTTACGAAGAGATAGTAACCCATGAAATAACCTAAGTTGGTTGCTACCCTCACCGGTTTGGCAACAAATGGTAAAGCACTCTTCTTCATATTGCTCATTGTACTACCCCTTGCTTGCTCTGCTCGCCTAATATTCTAGGACGAATTGTCTATAATAGCGTTCGATTATTAAAAATTGGACCAATCGTTAATTAATTAATGAATTAGTTAATTCTGCGGCAGGGTATGAGAAGCTCAGCAAGATATCTAAATTTGCGATTATAAGGACACCACGATCCTTCAAACTATCGTCGAAATGTTCAAAAACAAGAGTTGGTAAATTGCATTTTCGGTTAACCTAATGAATATAATTATATTTTCTCAGCTTAAGATAAATTACCCGTTTCGAATAGGTTTAACCCTAAATCTGTAATAAAGTCGCTAAAACGGCACTACAGGGTATTTCAAGGTAAGGGCAACTCAAAAATTTCAAAAACACGTTTTGGAAAATTGCACTTTTCGGCTGAACTAATGAAATATTTATGTAATTATATTTTCTCGGCGTGGGGTGAAAGAAGAAGAGTTAATACCTCAAATAAGATGACCCCTAAATATGTGAGACTGCTAAAAAATACTCTAAAGCGCTTCAAAGTTTCTGGTAAATTGCATTTTCCAGCTAAACTAATAAAGATAATTCTATTTTCTCGACTGGAAATGAAAGGGAAATAGTTGCTGCGTCGCCTAGGGTCACCCCCAAATCAACTACTGAAAAGGGCATCAAAATTGACCAATTTCTGAAATTTTCCTAAGCACGGTCTGGAAAATTGCATTTCCGTTGAACTAATAAAGATAATTCTGCCATCTGTTGATATGTAGCAAAAGCTATCGCGTATTTAAAAAATCGAAATTATAAGTTAAGTATTTGTATAAATATAATTTTTTACAATTAACTTATTCACATGTTCATACTCTACATCAAAATACGAAATAAAGAACTCAAAGACTACAAAGAAAGTACTTCGCGAAATATATATATAATGTTGGTTGTCTAACTTAAATCATCAAACTTCAAAATATTTCGCTAACCTCAATAAAACTACACACATTTAACCGATCGTATAGATTCGAAGCTCATCACATAATTATCAATTTCTGCAAAATGGAACAAGCAATTAAAGACGGTTATCAATTCTTCGACATGCCAGGAACAAGTGGCACGCAAGCAAATTCATCATCCGACGACGATTCGGATTCCTCCAGTGATGGCGAAGCCGTTACTGTCTCCAAGAATCTCAACGAAAACTACGAAGATGAAATCGAAACTGGTATCAGTACGCTGTCGGATATGAAAGCCGAGAAGAAACCGAAAAAAGAAGAGAAGAAGCGTCGAATCCGCAATACATCCAAGATCCCTCCACATTTGAAAGGACTAATGGGCGAAGCAAATTTGCGTTTTGCTAGAGGTGATTGGGTAACCGCCGAAAAAATGTGCTTTGAGGTAATCAGACAGGAGCCACATGCATTCGAACCCTATCAAACATTATCACAAATTTACGAGTCCAAGGATAAGGAGTCGAGTATAGAATACCTCACAATTGCTGCTCATTTAAATAGAGGTAACGTCGATCGATGGGTTACACTTGGAGAATACTACAGCCAAGTGAAGAAAAACCTCCGAGGTGCAGTTACTTGTTATAATCGTGCTGTGCGAGCACAAAAGAAAAACTATGCATTGCAGTTGAGAAGAATACAACTTCTAGAAAGCATTCGTAAGTACCTGCGGTGCTGCTTTGGCATTTATTTTCTACAATTTCTCTGTATTTTTAGCTGATCCAAAGTTTGCACTTCGATGTAAAGTTATTTTACTTCAGAGTTACAGTAAAAGGCATGCAGATGAAATGATTGCGCTTGCGAAAGATTTGGCAGCACATTTTCACAAAGAAAAAGATTATGTCAAAGCAATCGAAATGTTTAGTGTGCCTTTCATTAAGGCAAAGAAGCACATTACACCCGAGTTGGTAAATATGTATTTAGAGCTGTTGTTATTGAATGAAAATTATCCACAATGTCTTGACATCTTCGTCCAGTATTGCAACTTTGATATCGAGATATTCCTGAATGAGGAAAACAAAGTGCAGGTTTTATCATTCACAATGCCTGATTCCCTTGAAATTGATCTGCGTATAAAATTCATTGTATGTTTGGTGAAACTGGAGGCGTATCATTTCATCGAGACATTATTGACGCCGATTCTCGAAGATGATCAAAACGTGGAGAAGAACGGTGATTTGTATTTGGATATCGCCGAAGCATTCATGTCGAAACATAAATACGTTGAAGCTCTCCAACTTTTGATTCTTCTGATTAAAAGCAAGAATTTCAGTCTGGCTGCCGTTTGGCTGAAATACGCCGATTGTTTGCGTGAGTGTGGCCACACAGACGACGCAATCGAGGCTTACCAGAACGTGGTGCAGCTGGCACCTTTGCATATCGACGTGCGCCATCCACTAGCTGAATTATTGATGTCTGTGAAGAAGTACGATGAGGCCTTGGTGGCAATGACCCAAAATCCAGAGGCACACGAACTCGATGTTGAGCTTCTACTCAAGCAGATGGATTTATTGCTTACTCTGGAACGACGGCAGGAATACTTCGCTTGTGTCGATCTGTTCCTTCGACGACATTGCGCTACGTGTAAACATAAGGAAGAACTGCGGCAATTGACGTTCCAGGAGACGGTGGCCGAGAAAATTGCACGTTTGAATCGCATCCGAAAGGAGAAAGGTGACGAACCGGTTGTGCTTGATATTGTCAGTGTGAAAGAGCCAAGCATCGAAGATGAGTACAAACTATATCGAGGCATTTTGAATTTTTGCTACGAACGCAAGCAGTACATTCAGATGAAGAAGTTTGCCTTCTACGGTTTGTGCAGCCAACGTTTCAAAGGGTATGTCTTCGAAATTACCATGATTGCGTTGTATGCGTGCCTGCTAACAAAAGACATGTCGCTTGCGTTTCCTATTATTCGAGATTTGCTCATTCGCAAGTCAATTAAACCCAACCATCGTTTATGGAATTTATTCAATATTGCAATGCAGAATCAAGAAGAGATGAAGCAGACGCGTTTCTTGATGCGGCAGGGGAAAACGAAGAAATACGATTTTTTAAAAATTCTCGAAACTTGTGTTGCAATGACAGCGGGTTCGTATCGCATTGCCAACATGTATCTGCTACCCTATTTAAAACAGCAACCAACGCCGTTTATTTATCTCCTACTAGGTGTGACGTTTCTACAGATGAGTTGCCAGAAATATCGCGATATGAAGAAGAAATTGACGCAATGCAGTTATGGTTTCTTCTCAAATTATGCTAGGAAACGTGGGAAAGATGCACGTCCTGAGGTTTATTACAACTTAGGTCGTATGTACCATCAATACGGCGTTGTACATCTTGCTGTTTATTATTACAAACTTGTGCTACAGTTCAAGCATCCACTATATGTTAAATATGTGGATGTGCTGGATTTGAAGCGGGAGGCGGCATATAATCTAGTTGTTATTTATAAGGAATGTGAGAATTACATTGGCGCTCGCAATATTATGGCGAAATACCTGACAATTTAATTATTTTTCTCGTTAAATGTAATATAACTCTTTTATTTTTGGATGATTAATTAATAAAATTTGTATAAATTTAATTATTTTTCCTGAATGTTGGTAATTTTTAACGCTTTTACATTCACTTTAATTTGCACTATATTTGTAGATTATATTCTTTTTCGAGCGGTAGTTAAGCAACGTCGGACGTAGCTACGCGTTGGATGGGTGCCCACTTGGTCTCCCGACTCAACAAGAGGCTGCGGCGCCGTCCGCAAACTCCTAACTTCGCGGTAAGAACGCGAACGAAGGTTGGGCGATTCACTTACAACGGTCCGCGGAGAAAAACCATATGCACAAGAGTTCAGAGCAATACCATCAGTAGCGAGATCGGGCCGGGTTAAAGTTACTAGTCCCTCACACCACTATGTGGAATGGTTGAAAAAAGCCATCCTGCCCACGCCTGGGATGCCTAGTGGCATTACTTAACGGCTGGTTCTGGCTATGGGGCTACTGCCGTCTTTCTGTCTCGCGGGCTATTCTGCCTCGGATCACTTCCGTGAAGAACGCGGAGCATCTTATTGATGACCGTGTCCACTGTTAATGAGCCGATGATGGAGTCCAAGACGAATACTGCACGTTCTGTGGTGTCCTCGTCGCCACTACCACCCAGTTGGTAGACTGCAGAGTCCTTGATCCCCACTCCTGATAGGTAGGCACTGAAGCAGCCATGGCCCGTCAGGATCTGGGTCGTCTCAAATGAATGAGATCGCGTGTATGAGATTCCATGGGGCTCCGTTATTGGCCCATAGAATTGATCCATGCACCCCAATAGACCAACGTTAGTCACAGTACTAGCGGTGTTTTCCTCCCAAGATTAATAAAAAGGCATTATATTACGATGAAAACTATGACATTAACTGTACCAGGAAAAACACAAATAAGACTCTTTTATACTACATAAATACGTTTAATTAGTTAAATAATGTTCTCATATAAGTACAAAAATATATTCGTATTAGACATCACTCTCGGCAAGAAAATCCTCCATAATACGTACAAGGCTATCAATACCTTCAAGATAATTAACATCTGGCACACCCCCGTCACTGGAAGTGAATGCATGAGCAAAGTCAATCATTCGTGCCGCCGCCCAAACTTCGTTCTGATTGTCGGTGACCAGATTGTCCAAAATGCTGGCGTAGTCTGTGCGAATAGAGCGCAAATCCTCGTCGTAGTTATTGCGGAAAGAATGCATCCGTTTGAGACTCGTCGTGGAACGGCGGTTAGCAGCCTCCAAGCCAGGCGCGAGCGGATTGTGCTTGCTCACGCGGCACGGAAAGATCGGCCCCTCTTTGTTCAGCTGGCCGCTGAAACCCGTCTTTGTGCATTTGTCGTTCAGGATGGCAAGACTGAGGGGTCGATAGAGGCTGTTCGTGCGGCGCAACGGCGATATATCCGGCATTGGTTTTGATGCTGGCGACGGTTTCACCGGCATCGGCGCCTCGAGGAGCTGTCGCAAACGGCGTGCATCGTAGATGAGTAAAATTGAAGAGGAGTAGAGGCGATGGCGATGTTGTTTGCGTGCCCACCATTGTATATGCCAGAGATCCACAAGGAGTTGCACGATTAGAATCCGTCTGATCGATTTATCTTTGCCATTTAGGAAGATTCGCAGTGCTAAAAGCAAAGTCGGATACAACGTAACTTTACAAACTTACTATAGGAAAGGTATTTATAAATATACCTTAAAAGGTAATATAGGGAAACTAATAAAATTGACTGGTAGGATTCATTAAGGGGCCTGATAATTTCATCGGTAGGCGTTTTAATTGCACAAGGTACTACTTTCGATTTCACTACTGCACGATCTTGAAAGTGTGGATATTGATAAGCACCACCAATGCAGTTGATCTTGAAAGTTTCTATTTTGATATAAGTACTGGAGTGCTGCCCTACTGCCTGTTCTTGAAAATTTTATATTAAAATCAACATCGGACGTTGTACCACATTGCAAAGCCCGATCTTGAAGATTTCTGTTTATGTACTATTGAAAGTGGCCAGTTTTCGGCTTCGTTTGGGATAGTTCATTTCCGCTTAATTTTGAAATTTCAAAGTTCATATCAATGCACACACTCAAGTTCAGGAATATAATATTTTAGATGTTGGTGAATGAAGTATGGCAAATGTATGTTTTACGTGTTTATTGCAATATTTTATTTGCCATATTTCATTCACCAACATCTAATATCATGTTTTACCAAACTCCGACGGCCGAATCATAAGATTATAAATAATAATTTATTAATAAACAATGTAAAAAAGCCATGTATAAATATTTTCACCTTTTTATATATTTCCTATGTTGTGTTCCATTAAAAATTACTTGTAAATGACCACCTGGGGACTGTTGTGGACCCTACTTTGGGAACATTTGATCTATATATTGTCATAAGATAGATAGATAGATTGTCATAAGTTTTTGGAAAGCCTAATGAGCACGTGCAAAACAAACGCTCAGTAAAACTGCACTATTGTTGACTCAAATACTTTTTTTTGATAAAAACTTTTTAAAGTTGCTAATAGATGGCATAGATGGTAAGGTTGAAGTTATTTTAAGAAAGGTATGGCAATAAAGGGCGTGACATACAGGATACAATAAGGAGCACTATAATCTCAAGGAATATCATCATAGAACTAGTGATGACAGAAAAGTATCAGTATAAACACTTCTCGATGCTCCAGTATCAGTAAATATTGTAATAAATAAGTATCGATATCGTCGGTTTCGCAACTTTTGTCGGTAGGCGTTTTTTCTGTCATCTGCACGTGCAAAACATAACTTCCCTGTGACGCCATTGATATTTTCCGATACTTTCAATATCAATAAGTATTGGTACTTCAGGGAGAGGACCAAGGTATAGTAAAAACAAATCTTAGGGGCCATTCTTCTCATCCCCCATTAAAAAAACGGACTCACCTTCAAAGATAGTAATCTTATTCAATTGCTTGCCATAAGACTTATCGAACTTTTGCAGATGACTTGTTTTCACATCATATACTTGAAATCCGGGAATGCAGAAACCATATTCACACTTTGTTTCAAAATACTTCCCCTACAAGCAATCCAAAACTGTCTAACAATGTCTTATTGTGTACAGACTAAATTATCGAATATGTGAATCGAATGAGCAACATACATCTTCGTGCTGGATTTTCTCCAGTGTCGCATCCGGATCCCAAGTGCGCCTGCCAATTTTCACGTCCATAATGCATGGTTCCCGCATGCCGCGCGTGAGGTCTTCGAGCACCAGGCACGGCACGTAATTCCCGTTAAGCTCCACCGTCTTGCTGCCGTAATACTTCGGCACCAAGTGCTTGATGAGCGCGTCCGGATCGAACGCGCCCACATGCCGATCGTCGCCGCCGAGCCGCTGCAGATTTTCGTAGAAGTGTGCTTCCCGCTCGAAGTACATCGGTTTCGCAACCGGTTTCAGCAGCGCCTCCTTGTACTTGATCAGCCCTGTAAACGAGGCGTTCGGATTAAACAAATCCGATGCACCACTCCCTGACAACGGGCACATGCTGTACATCCTGAAAGCGTGGATTGCCCGTCGCGAATGAGACGAGCGTGCACACGTCGCCACAGATTTAAATGCCCGTAATCGTATTGTGCAGCATCGTATTACGGTAGAGATGGTAAACCGCAGCAGCTACTTGTACTGACATAGGCACTCTTTGTAGTTTTCTTAAACCAGCCCACAAATATGAGCCATACGGGCCAATTATACATATATGCCGTCCAAGTTTACGCGTTTCGTTCCGAGCAATCAAATTACATTCTTCGACGCGTGTATGCATTCGCGGATGGTAAACATCGTTAAGCGTATCAACAAATATCAGACAATAAAAACGACCGAAACGCAACACAAGGGGAAATTTGTGCCGATTGTCTATAAGCTGCTGCTCCTATTAATTAAACGCGAATGTCTTATGATCATCGCGTCAGACGGCAGGCAAATGTAAAATGATGACACGCTTTGAACTGACATAAAGTCAAACAAGGCGCAAAACTACTCGTATTCATTCAAAATCATGTGAGTGTTGTATAAGCGTAAATAAACCTTGGGGTAATAATTCATCAACTTATTTCAAACAGTTTCATAACTACAGAAATATGATAATTGAAATCAAAGTGAGCCATACATTCATACAGTCGCGTTAGTTCATCATGTGCTGCGCCAAACTGATGGCATTTGTCACGCTGAATTAATTTAATATGAACATTAATTGAAACCACCACGAAACCACCAAACCAAAACGGATCAATCCCAATACCAATGGCGAGGAATTGATTAGTTTCGTTTGTTTGTAAAATTAACGTGTCTTTTCATGCAAAATTAAAACCGAGAAAGGAATGCATTCCAACGAATGTTGCCAAGGAAACAGGAGGTGCTTGTGTAGGCAAAACTTATTATGCAAGGAACAGTCAACAGTAAACTGGTGAATTTATAAACAATTGCCGAAAACGGTATGGTGAAATGCAACTCACCGTAATGCTTGCCATCATTCGAGTGTCCAGCAACCTGATTGTGAAACGATATGGGTTTGAATGTTTTGTTGGCTTCCAACTGCTTGCCATCATCATCTGCTGATACATAGAAGACTGGCGTTATTGCTGTGGTGTAATGGCAATTCGAGGAGATCACCTCCTGCTTTTCGATGCACTCCTGGTGATCTTGATCCATCCAAGTTCGGCCCATTATGACGTTTCGTAGAAGATTCAAGGTTTGCCGAAGGCGAAAATCGACGACTGAAAGCACGCCAATATTTTTAGATAATCCTATTATGAATGGTGATTAGATAGATAGATAGATAAATAGACGCTTTATCAGCGGTAGAAACCTGTGCGTCGACGGATGAGCGTTTGGCGACGATTCAATGTTCACAGCACTCCCATGGCAATCGGCACCGTTGTGTCTCTTCTGTCAAGCGGCGACGCTCAAATAACGACGGAGTTCTCGCGGGAATACCTGCATAGAACGCAACGCATCTTCCTCGCGACGATGTTTCACACCTGGAGCAGCCGAAAACGGCGCCGTGGGGACGCCAGCCGGAATATGAATCAGAACCGCGCGCGTGTCGTCGCCCGCCCGTCAGCAACGAAACTCAACCAACACAGCAAGCTGCAGGCGTGGGGAAACCCGAAGGCGAAAAAATACACAAGCAAACAAATCGTGTGAATGCCACAGACCATTCGATTGGGAAACGGATTTATACACGGTTTAAAATTAAAACATGATGAAGACGACTTTTGGGAAAGTCTTTATTTGCAAATGAATCAGAGAGTAATGAATAACAATAATTTTCGTTTCTGGATTTATCCAAAGTTTGCAAAGAAATGATGATGTTCTTTGCTCTTGCTTATATTATACCGAGGTCTAATTTATGCATATATTTATCATGATATATATTTAGTTTTATGATATAAATTCAGGGAAAACACCGGTATCACAATCAGGCATATTAGTGATTAGAAAACATACTTTTGGAAAGGACAGAAATGCAACCAAATATACATGATAGTAAATCAACCATTTCTATTTCTAGTAATCATGTCTGCAATATTTCCTCATTATTTTTATATTGAGAAAATTCATTATCTATATTTGTTTAGAAAATTCAATTTTACGATCAATTTTTTACCCATAACGTCATAATTACAATTTACACACCGATAGCACCAACTCTTCGTATTTTCATTGATGACGGCAAAACTTTAAAATATTCAATATCCGGTTTATCCGGATAATGCAATTTTATAGCACGTGTTTTTGATATTTTCGATATGTGTCAATTTTGAATAGCGGCACGATTAGAAGTCGCACATATTCAAAGAATATTTTCTCGAAGCAGCAATTCTTTTGTTCATTTCAAACAATGTCAATTTTGAAGAGCCGCAACCTCACAAATTACGGGATCATTCGAAGCTGAAAATCTTCGTCCTTCAGTTGATGTCGAGAAAAGTTTATTATCGTCCTTATTTTAACCGGAAATTGCGCATTCTCAAAACGTATTTTTGAACATTTCAGAAATTTTGTCAACTTTCAGGAGCCATAGCGTCATAATTATAAGTTTCAGAGATTTTTTTTTATTAACCCTGGGCGGTCAACGCTACTAGCACTGAGACCAAGTTTGATCTATTGTACATGGATCAGTTTTATGGGTCAATAATACAGATTTCCTTCGAAAAGAATTCAACGAGATCTAACTGCTCACAGCCTAGCGGTGTCTTTTAGGTGCTAGGGATACCCAAGTGAAGAGTAATTGCTCGGTCGTTTCTACCTGCGATTTACATAATCTGCAACTTGAGGTCGGCTCGCCAATATTGGCTAGGTGGTACAGGACCTCGGCATGACTTATCAGAAGGTTAACAAGTAGAGACATCGACTAATCTGCCTGCCTAGGGCCCTTCAGGCGGTCTCGGGACTAACACGATACCATTTTCTGATTAATTTCTTCACTGTGGTCATTGATACTCCACAGGTTGGTTCAGGACCATGCAAGCTGGTTTATGATACCTTTTTGGCTAGCATGTCCGCCTTAGTGTTGTCTACAATACCTTGGTCCACGGTCATCCACCGAATTGTGCTAGCTTGCCCCAATTCTTTGAGCACTTTCAATTCCATGTTACTCTCAACTTGCACTGCTCATCCTAAAGGGTTGTTAATGGCACTGCACACAGTCAGTCATGATATAGATGTATTTACCCTTGTAGCGCTTTTTTGAGGCACTACTGGGCACTATAGGCATGATTTCTGCCTGAGCTATAGAGACGGATGCGTTGCAATTTGGCCCGTGGATTCCAATGTCAAGATAATCCCCCTTTTTCGACCACATTCTTTTTGTCCCCAGTTAAGCTCTCGGTTTCAGAAAATTCTGGATGATCTTATTCGAAGCACCTACTTGTCTCCTTTCATTTGTTATTGATATCGAAGTTTATTATCTTCATGAGTTTAGTCAGAAAATACAATTTTTCAAAACGTGTTCTTGAAAATTTGAAAAACCATAAGGTCCCTATTATAAGTAGAAATTATTCAGCCATTCAAATGATAACAATTATTTTCTAAACATGATATGGGAGAGGAAGAGTTGCTACTTTGAATAACATTATAGCGAAATCTGTGAAACTTGCAATTATGACGCTGTAAGTATACATAATTGAAACTATTACGAATTTTTTTTTGTAAATTTCCGGTTAAATTAATAAAGATAGTTTTTGGCACCCCTAGCTCTAGAAAAAGTAAAGCGGTACATGAGGCAGGGGGTAATGTAAGTTGTATACTATGGTGTAAGGTCGCGTTTCCAAAATGTTCGCTGCGGCTGCCTGATGTGCGGTGATCCGCTTCTTTATCATTATCCGAAATCACAAGTATTCGTTGGTACCCCTCCCGACCACTCTCGCATTGGTATTTACCGCTGCTGTACACATCTTCTTATAAGAATCCCATTTATTTCGACATTCCAAACACCCTTCGCTCTTTTCAAAAACATAGTGAATGTATACGAAAATATAACACAATATAATCATTTATCCAGAACTATTACATTTTTATAAATGCGCAGACCAAGAATTAACAGAATATACAAACATATCCAGACTAAAAATAAATTTTATAATCTCATGTAAAAACATCGTAGTACACACATAATAAAAATGCATCTATCAATAGCACCGCACATAAAAACCAGTATATAGGAGATTTTCCACGTATTTACGAATTAATAAATCTGTTGTTTGTGATTGTAACGCATAGACACATAAATCTAAAGGATTTACTTACTTTGAGATAGCTAGGAGGCATTTCACTAAGAATAAAAAAGTAAACAGCCCACAAACCAACTCAATTTCGAATCAACAGTAGCATGTACAATATCTCTTACAATTGTATATATAAATGTGTATCTTTCTCTTCTATTACATAGCATCCCCTATTTTCATTAAATATCTCATACAATTGCTACGCATGTGTTAGTCAGAAAATTTTAGAGTGAAATCTTGGGACGTTAGCTGGTTTCTTTTTGTCAGCAAGATAATAAGTGAATATTACTGACAAATTATTGTGAATGCGTACATTAAAACCGAAGAAGCGCTATTGCATGTTTTACCAAGCGCGTCCCTGCAAATTCTGCTTGAAAACCACAAAAACAAACAGAAGAAACTCAAAATAAGTCCCCCTCACGTGTGGTATTCATATCGCCTAAGAGATGCGTGCTGCTGACGCACGAATTCATTTCACTAAATATCTCACATTATCACTTACCTAAGAATATAATAATAATTCAATTATTTACTCTAAATATATACCCATGGGCAATGCCACCGGCACGCGAATGTCGAGTTACGACTCGGCAGCGTCCTCGTCGAAGTCCTCGTCCTTGTCGACCATCTCGAAGTCTTTGCCGGTGCTGGAGCGCTGGCTCGATTCAGACTCGCTCTCGGACGGCTGGTTGGCGTCCGTCGGTGACGACGGCGGTGTCGCTCCACTGCTGCCTTCGCGACGCGCCTCTGCCCCGCTGGCGTCCGTCTTCGACGATCGGCTCAGCAACGGCTCCGTGTCTGTCTTGCTCTCCGGGTCGTCTTCGTTTTCAGCGTCCGAGTCTTTCTCCTTTTTCTTCTTCTTCTTCGTTACTGCTTCACTTCCTTTATATTCATACTAAAAGGAAGGGTGAAGAAATAAGATTTTCAGTGATTTACATGTTTCAACATAAGATATTTTTTAAATAAATTGCATATCTTACATTATCACTTTCCAGCTTACATTAGCATTTCCATGGATATAGACATTACTACAAACAAGGAGAGTACCTCAATTGTCCGTCAAAGAATTGAATGAAAATTTTTGTACGTGTAGTACATTTTATTTATTTATTCAACTACCTTTTTCAACCACATAGTGGTGTAAGGGAATAGTAACTTTCATCCGGCCCAATCCGGCCTTGCTCTGAACTTTTTGTGCATATGGTTTTTTGTCCAGCCCAGTAGCATAGTGGTATGGTTGATGACTACTGCCCACGAGGTCCCGGGTTCGACTCTCGGTGGGGATGCATAGTAAAGTGAATTCTTCTTCTTATCAATAGTATTAGCCTCTAATATGACTAATTACATTG